>JADLZN010009332.1:0-75359 GCA_018155175.1 Sinocyclocheilus anophthalmus | reverse complement strand
CTAGCATCTGCTACGGGAGCTGGAGGCCACTGAACCGAAAAAATGGTTAGTAGCATGAGGGAGCGGAAGAGATGTGGGTCTGTGTTACAAATGGAGGTAGCCTCACGTTTGCTTCAGCTGCCGTAGCTGTATGCCATGGGAAGGGGGTGGGGCTGTGACGTCCTGAAGAGCCTGTGTTGCCTGCACTGCTAGTGGAGGCAGCCTCACGTTAGCGTCTGCTACTGGAGCTGGAGGCCACTGAAAGGAAAAAAGAAGGGGGTTAGAAGTCACGGGACGGAAATACTGAGATGTGAGGGCATGTGTTGCAAGCAGAAGCAGCTTTGCGCTTGCTTCGGCTGGTATAGCTGTAAGCCACGAGAAAGTGGAAGGGTTAGTGACATTTAGCGGGGCAAGCTGAAATGCCTGGGTAGCCTATGGTGTTGCTGACTTAGCAATTTGTTGCTAGATTTGGCACCTCAAGCCTTGTCCACATTAATAAGTTTCCGTTGAAAACGCATCTTTTCCTCTCGTTTTGGCCTTCCATCCACACTAAAACAAGGAGTCCAGGAAAACAGAGCTTTTAAAACGCTTTCCAGAGCGGATACATTTGAAAATGCTGTTTTCACGTTGTTGTATGGACTGTGAAAACGGAAGCTTTTGAAAACGATGACGCATGTTTAGTCATGTGACACATTGTACCAGTGTTGCCGGATTGGAAATGTCCAAGTATCGTACCAGAAGCTCAAAATTATCGTATTTGGAAGAAAATTATCGTACACGAGTCAAACGTACAGAATACAGCTATTTATCTAAACCAACAACTTTTTGACATGACCTGCAAATTACCACAATAGATAACTAGGCGTACCGTGTTTACATTGGACGCGAGCAGTGCGATGAAATACTATAGAAACCATTATAATCAGTGACTGTTTGCACTGGATGCGACACGACACGACATCCCTGACAGTAAACTGATGCCTCGTTCTATTTATGACGTATTAAAATTATTTTTAACACTCACTTTGTCACATCCAGTGTAGACAAACTTCAGCTGTTAACTCCACATCTGAGCCGCTGTCATCGGAAGCCTGTGTGTTGCCAGATGTTGAGGGGGTTCTTGCCATCATGGACCGCAACTTAGTTTCAGTTTAATTTATTTATATAGCACATTTAAAAACGACAGAGCCGACCAAAGTGCTGCACAGAGAAGTAGAATTAAGCCAATAACCATAACAAATTTACAATAAAAAGGTGACAGAAATAATACACAACACTAAATATACACATGTAACAGGGTCAAAAAGGTATTTCCACTTGCTACACTCATTTTCATGTATGGTCCCTTTAATTGCACTCTACCTGCACACTCCACCCAGATAATGAACTAGTTCCGGTAGGGTCATTTAGATTCGCGCCAGCCGAGAGGGTGACTGGCTGCGAACATGCACGAGGGTGATTTGCGAATCTGATCACCGCTGTTTAATATGTTGTCAACAGAATAAAAGTCTGTCTTCAAGCACGAATTGGTATCCATTCTGAGTTTTACACAACACAACGCAGAGACAACCCGTTACAATGGTGCCGTGACCGTGACTCTGGAAGCAGCGTGCTGAAACAACTAATCGGAGAATTCCAGAGGAGTTCGTGCCGTGGGTGACGAGAGAGTTTTCGCGTCGGAGCTGTTTGGCGCAATACCGCTTTTGTCCACAAGGAGGAGTAAAGGAACACGTTTCACCATTGAGAGGAGCAACGTTCTGGTATTGTGGTATCCATTTGAAAGCATTATTGACTTATTTTACAACAATAGCCGTTGAAGATTGAACTTTGAAGTAATTTTTTTTTGTGAAAAAAATAATAATATTATTATAAGTATTATTGTGGAGAAGACTGAAATCTGAACTAATACAGTTTTACAGAACTTTGGACTGAGAACATTTTGAGAACTGAAGATTTTTTTATTTTTTTTTTTTTTCCTCCTGAGTTTCTTATCAAGAAAAGGAGTGTATATATTTTTTCATTTGGATAATCTTTTTTTGTTCAACATTGGTATTGTCAATATAAAATATGGAGTTAGAGAACAGTTTTGGTAGAGGTAGAGGTCTCTTCATGTTTTCTCCTATGCCATCAGTTGGGAGAGGCAGACTTGATTATACTCCTGTCACATCGACTCCAATGTCTGCCTTAGAGGCTGTTCAAGATGTAAATGATTATTCAAGTCCTCGACCACCTCAGTTTAGTGAAGGAGGACTGAAACAACCAAATCTGAGAGGGGATGAGTCGATGGAATTAATAATGGGAATGGTAGAACGAATGGGACGCTCTATGGGGGAGAGCATTGCTTCCTGTTTAGAGTCTAAAATGTGTAGTTCAAGTAATGCGGACTCATCTGTCTTGAACAGAGTTCTAAAATCTGAAATCAAAGAACCTGTTTGTTTTAGGGGTGATCGGGCTGATCCATACACAATACATGAGTGGGAAGCCATAGTGCTGTCATATTTGCGCAAAATAGGGATGCCAGTCGAAGAACAAGCTGATGAAGTCATGAGTAGGCTTATGGGGCGGGCACGGGAAGTTGTGAGGGTGGGCTTGCGCAGTAACCCCTCTATTGATTTGTCCAAAAGTCCAAGTCCTATTTTTGATTTGCTGAAACAACACTTCAGTGACACAGCTTTTTCTAGCATGCCATTAGCTGATTTTTATAGCACACTGCCACGCACTGGTGAGGACCCCTTTGATTATTGGCTGAGGCTAAATAGGGCCATGGACATGGCCGAAGACTGCTTAAAGAGACAAAATAAGAAGACTGATGATCTGTCCCATGAGCTCACTGTAATGTTTATCAGACATTGTCCAGATCTTGAGCTTTCACTAATTTTTAAGTGCAGATCGTTGGAGCAGTGGCCAGCAGCTGATGTACATGCACGTTTGGAAGAGTATGGTAGAGAGAAACGATGTAGCTCTGTGTCTAGAGTGCCCCCAGCTGATACTCTTCTGAAACAGGAAGTTGCTGTTCAGCCTACTGAAACAAAGGTTCAGTCAACTGTTACACCTGAGTATGTTCTATACCAAACTCCAACTAAAGAGCCTGTTGAACCCATGGAACGAATCTTAGCGATGTTGGAACGTGTCTTGGACCAAGGGCAATCAAGAAATCAGGCTGGTACAGAGCATCGTGCGTTTAAGTCACAGAGAAGCAGAGGGAAGCCTACTCTACCATGTGAGGTGTGTGGAGATATTAGCCACACCACCCATTTTCACTGCAGAGCAAATCATCTGTTTTCTCTTTGTTACAAAGCAGGACATTCACGTGTAGAGTGTCCTAAAGCCAAAGCCTGCACAGCTGCCGTTAGGATTCCTGAGTTGGATGCTCTTCCACGTACGGGAAACGAATAGGCCTGCATGTGGAGGGGGTGAGTGTAAGGCCAAATGATGATCCCCCATCATTGTTGGATTGTGATCTGGAATCTGTATATATAAGTGTATGTGAAGAGTATAGTTCCGAATGTACATTTGTCTTGCAAAATACACAAAAACTTGAGGCATATGAGGATCTTTTCTACACTTCAGTGATTATTGGTGGAAAAGTTGAGGCAAAAGCAATGCTCGACAGTGGGTCCATGGCTTGCACCATGAGCTCCAAGATCTTACCACAACTGCTGAGTACTGGTGTGCTGTCAAACCTTTCATTTGCCCAACAGATGTTGTTTTAGTTGGATGTGGAGGCACCAGAACAAACCCTTTAGGAGTGTGTGAGCTGGACATGGACGTGTACGGCTGTCACGTCACTGTTCCGACTTTGGTAGTCGATGGCCAGAGTGATGATCTAATTCTTGGTAGTAACCTCTTGAAACATTTGATTCATCAGTTAAGAAGCTCTGCAGAGTTACTAATACGTGTGTCTGATTGTGAGTATGATAACACTGAACAAAACAAGTTACTTGACCTGCTAGCCAATGTGGAGAAGTGGAGAAATGGTACTGTCCCTGATTTAGTGGGAACAGTAAAAATCAAAAAGGCAGTGTCATTCAAGCCCATGACTGAAAACTTAGTTTGGGGCAGACTGCAAAGCACTCAAGAAATCTCAGCTGGCAGTGCTGTCATTTTGGAGCCCAGTAGAGTAAAATCAAGGCCAAGGTCAGTGCTGGTTGGAAAAACAGTAGCTTTGATACATAAGGATGGATGGGTCCCGCTCAAAGTGATAAATCCTTCTGAGAAAGCAGTGACTTTAAAAAGAAATTCTACGCTTGCTGATGCTTTTCCTTGCATGGCCTTGCAGGATTTTGACAGCTCTGAATTTCCTGATGGTTGCTCATTTGATCTAGAACAAAAAGTTCAGAGAACAGCTGATGTTTTAACTGACAGACAGGATGAGATGAGTGTGTCAGATGCTCTAAGCTTACCTGTCAAATCTGGACTGGACGACTCGGCTGATGGCACGGCAGTCTTACGTGACTTGGGCTTAGCTGACTTGGATGTGGAGTCTTGCGATGTGTCAGCAGACTGCAAAGCAAAACTTGTTCAGCTTATCTCTCAGTACCATTCTATCTTTTCCAGACACAAGTTGGACTGTGGAAAAGCAACAGGCTTTGTTCATCGCATTCGCCTGAGTGACGACAAACCCTTTCGGTTGCAGTATCGACGCCTTGCTCCAAATCAATATGACAAACTTCGGCAAGCTTTGAATGAGATGGAAGAACGTGAGATCATACGGAAGTCTAGTAGCGAGTTTGCATCACCTCTTGTCCTAGTCTGGAAGAAGTCAGGAGATTTGACTTCTTCCAGAGTTGGATTAATGCTCGCACATTCAAAGACGCACATCCCCTTCCCCATCAAGCGGACACTCTTGCTGCGTTGGGTGGAAATGCTTATTTTTCAACTATGGACCTCACATCTGGCTACTACAATGTAGAAGTTCATGAAGATGACCGGAAATACACAGCGTTTACATCACCTTTTGGGCTATACGAATATAATCGTTTACCGCAGGGGCTGTGTAACAGTCCGGCCACTTTCATGCGGATGATGCTGACTATATTCGGGGATCAGAATTTCAACAGCCTATTATGTTATCTGGATGATGTCCTGGTATTTGCACCCACTGAAGGGCTGGCGTTAGAGCGTCTGGAAATTGTGTTTAAGCGTTTGAAGGCTCATAACCTCAAGCTTGCTCCGAAGAAATGTCATCTCTTGCGGAGTTCTGTAAAATTTTTAGGTCACTTCATCAGTCCGGACGGTATTGCTACCGATCCTGAAAAAGTCCATGCCATAGCTTCTGTCAATGAAGATGATCTTATGGTTGAAGGTACTAATGTCCCCTGCCGGCAGAAATTAAGATCTTTTCTGGGTATGGTAGTGTTTTACCAGCAGTTCATTGAAGAGTGTTCGGCTATTGCCAAACCATTGTTCAATCTTACAACTGGAACAAAGGCTCCACGTGGAAAACGGAAGCATCGAATGTATCAGAGAGAGTTGACTTCTTCAGATTGGACTGAGGAGTGTAGGCAAGCTTTTGTACAATTGAAGAAAGCCTTGCTTGAAAAAGTCGTGTTGTGCCATCCAAATTTTGATGAGCCATTCTTGCTTTCAGTGGATGCGTCAAATAATGGACTCGGGGCAGTATTGTCCCAGCTTCCTGCTGATGGAACGGTAGCTAGGCCGGTCGCTTTCGCAAGCAAATCACTTACCTATGCTCAGTCACGATACCCTGCGCACAGATTGGAGTTTTTCACCATGAAATGGGCTATCTGTGACAAATTTCATCATTGGCTCAGGGGTCAGAAATTTACTGTCTGGACAGACAACAACCCATTAACGTATATTCTGTCCAAAGCTAAATTGGATGCATGCGAACACAGATGGGTTGCTAAACTAGCACCATACCAGTTTGATATTAAGTATGTTCCTGGTCCAAAAAACGTAGTCGCTGATGCCCTGAGCCGAGAGCCCTTTGTGCACCCTAGTGTACTCCATCGTCTGACGAGAGTTCCTTATGATAAATTGCTGGCAGAGGCTGAAGCTGTAAAAACAGACCATATCCAAGATGTCTTTCGCTGGTCTACTCACCCCTTCGACAGTACTCCTGATACTGGAGGAGTGGCCGTTGCCTGCCATACAGTAAAAGTCTCCTTACCTGGCACAATGTCAAAGCAGGAAGTGGAATCTGTTCTGCACTCTTGTAGGCATAGTGATGAAAACATCGTCACATGCCTTCTTGCTGCCTCACCTTCCGCAAGCAATAATGCCATCGGAATCACCAGACTTTGATGTGCTGTCCCATAAACATCTAATTAAGGAACAACAGGAAGATAATATCTTGAGCAGGGTGATTTGCTTTGTCGAAAGAGGCCGGAGACCAAATAGGAGGGAGCGAATGAATGAGCCAACAGCTGTATTGAAACTTATGAAACACTGGGGAAAACTACTTATGAAGAATGGTGTGTTGTACAGGATTTCAAAGAATAATGTCACCAAAAGGAAAACCTACATGTATGTCGTGCCTGACGCAGTGAAAACCATAGTGTTGAAAGGTGTTCATGACCAAGCAGGACATCAAGGTCAGCAGCGGACTCTGTATCTTGCTCGGCAAAGGTTCTTTTGGTATGGCCTGGAGAAGGATGTGAAAAAGTACGTGAAGTGCTGTCGTCGATGTGTGATCAGCAAGACACCAGAACCGGAGGGTCGTGCGCCGTTGGAGAACATCATTACGACAGAGCCCCTTGAACTCGTCTGCATAGACTTTTGGTCAGCGGAGGACTCTGCCAACCGGTCCCTGTAAGTTCTTGTTGTAACAGATCACTTCACAAAAATGGCTAATGCTTTCTTGTGTCCAAATCAGTCTGCCAAAGCAGTGGCGCATCAGCTGTGGCATAACTACTTTTGTGTTTATGGCTTCCCAGGGCGTATCCACTCTGATAGAGGAGCCAACTTTGAGAGTGCCCTGATCGCTGAGTTGTTGAATGTCGCTGGAGTCCAAAAGTCGAGAACAACACCCTATCATCCGATGGGTAACGGAGCATGTGAAAGGATGAACAGGACGCTGGGCAATATGATACTTGCTCTGCCAGCAAAGACCAAGAACAAATGGCCAAAAGTACCCAAAACTCTAACTTTTGCTTATAATTGCAGCATCCACGAAACCACAGGGTATGCGCCTTTCCTGTTGATGTTTGGGAGGATTCCGCGGCTGCCCATTGACCTTATATTTGAAACAGTTCTGGACAGTCCGGATGTTGTGAACTATGACAATTACATCCAGGCTCTTCAGAGAGATATGAGGGAGGCAATGCGCATCGCACAGGCATCTGCTACAAAACAGCTTAAGAGACATGCTGACTTGTACAATAGGAGAGTCAAGGGAGGACCAATTGATGTTGGTGATCGAGTTTTGCTTGCCAACAAGGGAGTACGTGGGAAACGGAAGCTTGCTGACATTTGGGAGGATACAGTGTACATTGTTGTTGGATTTAATGCAGACAGTCATACCTACAGAATTCAGCACAGTCGTACTGGTATTGTGAAGACCGTACATCGTAACCTAATAATGCCAGTAAACTTTCTTCCACTTCCTGATGACGACTTGGGAGGTGATACGACCGAAAACCAACTGAGTGACTCTGAGAATGTTGATTCTGTGGTTGCTGATGTGTCAGAAGATACTTCTAATTCGGCACAAAGGATGCAGACATGGATGATGTGGAGGAAGCTACAGATGTTCTTGAGACTATACAAGCCTTGGATACGGCTCAGTCTAATGAATTGGAGTATGATGTGATTGACAGCTCTGATATAACCCAGCTGAGAACTGAGGGTTATGATGATGTTGAGGGTATGGACAGGAGTGTACCTGAATCCATTGCAGAGCAAGTTGAATTATTTGCTCCTGTTTCCTTGAGTGCTGCGATGCCTAATGGTGGTCACCTTGTAGAAGCTAATTCAGTGTCTAATATAAGTGTTGATAACTTTCCTGCTAAACGTTCACTAAGTCGTGTGAGATCCAGAGCTGGTAGACTGTTTAAACCAGTTACGAGATTGACTGAGATAATGAACCAGTAAAAAGTTCTGGGGTAAACATGATTTATGTTGCTTGAGTTTTATATGGTATCTCATATTTTTCTTTCTTTTTTTTCTCTATGGTATACATTTTGCTCTATTGGTTAATGCAAATGATACTGTAATTGTTTATAGTGGTGTGTTTTGGGTATTGATTTGAGACGGAAGTGAAGTCTCTCTGCTGAGTAACTTGTGTGTCCAAATGTAGGAATTGTCATTGTTTAGCTAACATGTAATGGGCATGTTTGTCTGAGAGTGTCTAGGGGATTGGCCACCCTTTTTTTACTTTAATTCCTGTGGGGAATAGTGTTTACACTGAATTGAACTGACAATTTCATGAAGTTTTGAACACTTTATACATTTTTCCTATTACTGTATATGGTTCTTGAGGTTATGTACCTGATGTTATATTGTGGTCAGTGTTTTCACTCTTGTCATTGTTCTAGTACTCATTTTTTTGTGTGTATGTGTTTGCTGAAGCAAGTGGAAATCAGCAGGGGGGAGTGTAACAGGGTCAAAAAGGTATTTCCACTTGCTACACTCATTTTCATGTATGGTCCCTTTAATTGCACTCTACCTGCACACTCCACCCAGATAATGAACTAGTTCCGGTAGGGTCATTTAGATTCGCGCCAGCCGAGAGGGTGACTGGCTACGGTGAGTGAGTGCTCCGTGATAAAAGTATATTGTATTAATTGTATAACCATTTTATGGACTAATATCGATAAATACGTGTGTTTAAATGAGTACTGTAGGATTTGTGTTCATGCTACACTATATTTGTGGTAACATCAAGTTTGTTCACCTTATTATAGAGCATGCACGAGGGTGATTTGCGAATCTGATCACCGCTGTTTAATATGTTGTCAACAGGTACATATTTCTCAATTGTGTTGTTGTATAACTGTTAGTAATTGAGATTCGTGCCAGCCGAGAGAGTGACTGGCTGCGAGCATGCCACGAGGGTGATTTGCGAATCTGTTTAATATGTTGTCAACAGAATAAAAGTCTGTCTTCAAGCACGAATTGGTATCCATTCTGAGTTTTACACAACACAACGCAGAGACAACCCGTTACACACACAATAAAACTATATACAGCAGTTACTCCAGCCCATAAGCCTTTTTAAAAAGATATGTCTTTACTAAAGATTTAAAAACCTGAAGAGAAGTGGCCAATCGCTGGTTAAGAGGCAAGTTATTCCACAACTGAGGTGCTGCCACCGAGAATGCCCGATCCCCCTTAAGTTTTAAACGGGTCTTAGGAACAGACAACAACAAAGTGTTTGATGACCTTAATGGCCTGTTGGTCTGATAATGGGGGAGAAGATCAGATAAATATTTTGGTGCCAAGCCTGTGAGGGACTTGTAAACAAATAGTAATACCTTAAACTGGATTCTATATTCAATGGGAAGCCAATGCAAACCAACCAAAACAGGAGTGATATTTTCCCTCTTCCTAGTTTTAGTTACAAATCTGGCCGCAGCATTTTGGACCAACTGAAGGCGAGACAGACAAGATTGAGCGACCTCTAAATACAATGAGTTACAGTAATCAAGTCTGGATGAAATGAATGCGTGGATAACAGTTTCTAAATCTTTAAATGAAAGAAAATATTTGATTTTGGCAATCATCCTAAGCTGAAAAAATGCAGATTTGACAACTGAGCTTATTTGTTTGTCAAATTTAAGTGCAGGGTCAAAAATAACTCCCAAATTTCTTGCATGAGAACCTACGGTGTTAGTTATAGGAGCCAAGGTCTTTGAGAGGGTATTTGCAAAATCCGGACGTCCAAAAACCAACACTTCAGTCTTAGAGTCATTTAATTGAAGGAAGTTATCCGCCATCCAACTTTTAACTTCATTAAAACAGTCAAATAATGGCTGAAGAGACGTATTCTCTTCAGACTTAACAGGGAGATAAACCTGGATGTCATCTGCATAACAATGATACAACATCTGATGCTTACGAAAAATATTAGCCAAAGGAAGAAGATAGAGAGAAAACAAAACAGGGCCTTAAAATGGATCCCTGTGGGATACCCCATTTACATGCAACAGAAGAGGACATGATGTTATCAGTTTCTACAGAAATTGTTCTCCCTTCAAGATAGGACGCAAACCAGTTCAAAGCTATTCCCCTGATGCCTACATACTGCTCAAGACGTTTCAGCAAAATAGAGTGATCGATAGTGTCGAAGGCTGCACTTAAGTCCAAGAGAACCAAAACGACACATTTTCCAGAGTCAACAGCCAGTAACAGATCATTTAACACTTTTAAAAGAGCAGATTCTGTGCTGTACTGAGCTCTAAACCCAGACTGAAACCGGTCTAATATATCATTATTCTTTAGAAAGGAAGAAAGCTGATGAAAAACAACCTTCTCCAGTACCTTCAAGAGAAAAGGAAGCTTAGAAATAGGGCGATAATTAGTTAAGACCAGAGGATCTTGAGTAGCCTTTTTAAGCACAGGCTGTATCACTGCGTATTTAAAACATTATAGGACACAGCCACTAATAAGACTACTGTTAATTATAGACTGGATGCATGGGCCAATAGTGTCCAGTACTTCTACAATAAAGAATGAGGGAATCGGATCCAACGAACAAGATGCAGGTTTCATATGACAGATAATATCTATTAGGTCAGATAGAGACACAGGTTCAAAGTTAGTTAAAGTAGCTAAATTACAGTGATCAGCAAATGAGGCATTTCCAGAATTTGTAATATTAGAGCGAATATTTTGAATCTTAGTAATAAAAAACTCTAAAAACTCATTGCAAATTGCAAGAGACGCCTCTGGAAATGTAGTAGCAATAGGTTTTAAAACCTTATTAATAGTACTAAATAAAACTTTTGGTCTACCAGCGTTGCTATTAATCAAATTGGAAAAATATGTTGATCTAGCAGTCTTAACAAATGTCTGATAAGTCCTCAGACAGTCTCTCAAAATTTCATAGGATACTTGCAATTTATTTTGTTTCCATTTTCTCTCTGCTTGCCTGCATTTTTGTCTTAAAACTCTTGTTTCACTATTTCGCCAAGGCTAATTTCTTATTTTGGGGTATTTCAGTTTAGAGGGAGCAATAGAATCCAAGATACTAACACAGGTAGAATTAAAATAAGAAATTAACTCTTATCAGAAGAAGATGATTTAAAAGAAATAGCAAATTGAGAAGAAAAGGCTTCTGAAAATCTGTATCAATTTGTAATGGGAATCCATAAGACAATATCAGGTCAAGTGTGTGGCCTTTTTCATGTGTAGCACCTAAGACAGATTGGAAAAGGTTAAAACCAGTTAAACTCTGCGGTTAGATTGAAGCCGTTTACGCCACTAAATAAAAAATATAATTCGTAAGTCAATAATAAGAGAAAACTTTTCAAAATCATGACTTAGTATCTCGTATAATTTTTTTTTGAGAAATTTTCTCGTAATAATGACTTAGTTTCTCGTATTAATGACTTATTTTCTCATAATAATGTCTTATTTTCTCATAATAATGACTTTTTTTCTCGTAATAATGACTTATTTTCTCATTATAATGACTTAGTTTCTGTAATAATGAGAAACTTTCTCGAAATAATGACTTAGTATCTCGTAATAATGAGAAACTCTCATAATAATGACTTAACCTAATCAAAAAAAAAAAAAAAAAAAGACTTACTCGGCACCTGCGGAAAGCAAGAGTGACAGCACGCTAGCGCCAGCTGTTGGTCAAAGCCATGCAGGAACACCGCTAACATTGCATTGTTCTGTAATCTAAAGTGTATAATGATATAATCTGTCATTAAATAACGATTTCAGATAAATTATCTGTATGTAGTCTTTTGTGTAATAGTTACTTTGCCAGATAGTTATGGCTTCAAACATTCCAGAACAATATTTCAGTTAAGAAATCCAGGCATTTTATGAAGAAATTAAAACCATTACACATATAAACTTAATTTATAGATGTCTATTTCGATGATTTATTCGTTTTATTAGCTGTCCCTTTCATGCATCACATGGCTGTGACCAACAGATGGCGCTAGCTGCCTGTCACTCTGGCGTTCCGCAGGCGAGCGAGTACGTCTTTTTTTATTTTTTTTATTTTTTTAAGTCACGTCATATTATGAGGAAAAGTTTCTCATATAGGACTTATTCGCGAATACTGGCTAGTTTCTCATTATTATGACTTAGTTTCTCATTTTTATGACTTAGTTTCTCATTATTATGACGTAGTTTCTCGAAATAATGACTTCGTTTCTCATAACAATGAGAAACTTTCTCATAATAATGAATTAGTTTCTCATAATAATGACTTAGTTTCTCGAAATAAGGACTTAGTTTTCATAATAATGAGAAACTTTTCTCATAATAAATGACTTCTATGGGAAAAAAAAAAAAAAAAATAATCCAAAAAAAAAAAAAAAAAAATAAAAAGAAGACTTACTCGCTGCCTGCGGAACGCAAGAGTGACAGCACGCTAGCGCCACCTGTTGGTCAAAGCCATGCAGGAACAAACATTGCATGTGATGCATGAAAGGGACAGCTAACAAAACTAATAAATCATCGAAATACACATATATAAATTAAGTTTATATGTGTAATGACTTATATGCTTTCATTTCTTCATAAAATGCCTGTATTTCTTAACTGAAATATTGGTCTGGAAAGTTTGAAGCCATAACTATCTGGCAGAGTAACTAGTCAACAAAGGACTACATACAGATAATTATCTGAAATGTTAATACAGGACGGTTAGCGATTATAACATAGTAGAGTACAGAACAAAGCACTGTTAGCGGGTGTCGTGCATGCTTGACCAAACGTATGGCGGCTAGCGCGTGTCACTTGCTTCGCAGGTTTTTTTTTGTAAGTCTTTTTTTTTTTTTTTTTGTTTTTTTTATTTGTTTTGCATTAGTTGAGTATTATATAATGAAAAGAAGAAACTAAGTCTTAGTTGCGAGAAACTAGAGATCTTTCCGAGAAAGTTTACTAATGTATGTTAATGACTTACAGATTATATTTTGTATATAGTGGCGGAGAAGACGGGGCTTCCATAGTTAGAGGTCCAAAATCGCTTTAAAATGTGTATGCTTCATTTACATAGCCTTCCTTATATGGTATCAGTCCATATATGGGTTCATTTGAATGCTTGGAGTGTCTTCTTTACAAATAATACCATTCTTTTTGGTTTTTATATTCATAAAGCAGTAGAATTAAGCTTAGAAATGTATTCGTCCCATACACGATTTTCCGCCTAGCCATTGCGACCTTTTTTTACGAAGAATGGGCATTTGATATATTTTTACAATAAAGTCAAGTCATATATCAAAAGAAAGCTCTCATTCTCAGAAATTTCACGATGTAGATTATTTTATTGTGTGATAATCATAGATCGAATTATCTTCAATTGAATCGCGATAGAAAAAAAAACAAAAAAAACGGAAATTTTTAATTGTGTAACATTTCTACTCGTAGCACTGCTTCATTTAGCCGCAAACAGCCACAAATATATATAAACTCTATATTACCTTTTAGATTAGGATCTCTTCTTTCAAACAAGACCATTTCCAGGTTTCTGCGTGCTTCCATCGGTGAGGGATATTCGCGTTCTGCCAAGGTACGGAATAGCCATCCGGTCGGACAGCCAGTGCTCTCTGGCCGTTGTAGTTCAAAGACGCGAGAATTGTAGGCTTTTCTCCGCCACGGATGAGTTGTAGCGAACGCGACTCGGATCATATTAGTCTATGAATATCATATTACAAGTTATATATGATGAACAACGGTCAGCGCGCCGTGGAGAGCCTTAGCAGTGGACGCGCGTCTGGGGAGACTTCAGGAGCGATTCTCCATGAGTTTGAGAGTGTTTCCCTTTGTTATGAAACGTGTTAGCTATACTAGCACGCGATACACTGTTTGCTGACAGAAAAGTACAGTACATTATGCATTTCAGTAAGTATACAGTAAATATACATGGATTATTACAGTGCGCTGTAGATGAGCTAACATATGTTTGTTTGACTCTGTGAATGTAGAATGTAGCTGTATGCTAGCGGATTAGCCCAGCTCTGGACGACGGAGGCAAGCACAGCTGGATGCAGGATGAGAGACAGATTCTGTGATCAACTGATGCTGAGGTGAGAGATGCTGTGATCACTATCCCAATACAGAATGCATATAAATGGAATGATATAAAGCTGGAGGATATGGATTCTATTTTAGATTGTTATAGACCAGATATAGAGCATCCTGAAAGAATTAAACTGAGTGTAGAAATCACAATATGACAAATTTGGTCCAATTCGCTTGTGCCATTTTGTATATTACTACTTAGAAAAACATAAAAATGAAACATAATTCAATAAATAATCAAATAAAGTGCTTATGGCACAGAGTAAAATAGGATTATGGGGTTAATGTGTTTTATAAAGCCTGTTTTTGCAAAGGAAACTCACCAGGCCACATTTCGATGCAAAATTGGACATTTTCAATCGCTTCACAAATAATGTTCTAACTCCTGTTTAGAAGCTGTTATTTGAAAGATTCTTTTTTCTGGTACTTTTTGGCATCTAGTGGCATCAAAAAAAGTAAATTGCAGCGAGCTGGACCTAATAGAACCTGAATTACATAATTTCAAAAAAATAATTTGTTTTAAAACTCCAAAAGCACCAATGTTTTTTCTCTGTTTATTGTAATATTTGAAAAATATAAAAGGTTATTTATAAAGAATTCCACTCATATTTTGTAGTTATTTACAATGAAACCATTTTTTTTAAAATTTCCTCCATTGTATGTGTAGGGTAAACATTTGAATTTGAATATGAAAAATTTAGGCGAAAATACCAAAAACGCCCCAGAGAGGGTACATCAAATCCACCTGGCACAACTGCACCTCAAAGCTAGCAAAGCACTCCACAGGTAAGATTCGGCAAGTAAAATGCTTCTTAAAAATTGTGGCTACTCCCCCACCCCTGCCCACAGTCCTAGGTGAACTAAAAATGTTACAGTCACATGGAGACGTTTCAATAAGGGGGTCAAGTTCACCAATATTAAGCCAAGTCTCCGTCATAAAAATAAAATCTAATTCATGAGATGCAAAAAAGTCATTGATTATAAAAGTTTTGTTTGTTAACGATCGTGTGTTGATTAAAGCCATCTTTACTGTCACCGAGTCCGAAGGCTGGCTCCGCATTGTCTGATCGGATGATTTAGTCTTTGTTCGTGTTAGGCGATCCACTGTTATCAAGTTACAGACATTTACTCCTCTCCCGGAGGTGCGTGGTCTCCTCGATCCCCAACTGACAAGAGGACTTGGCAAATTCGGGAAAACTGGAAGAAGCCATGACTGCTTAGGGTGAAGAATGCGTCGATGATGCGCATTTAGGCTAATGGTGTTAGAAGATTCTGTACTCCATAGACTTCCAGTCTTCAGGATATTACCAGAGCTCCTCCTCAAACGAACTGCCACTCAACCACGCTTGCCTCGCTTTTTATATCGCTTCTTTTTATTAAAAATGCAATCCGGTAGGCAGCAGACATCCATCCGCAACAGCGACTTAGGGGGAGGATTATAAAACCTCCCTTCACCAGAGTTACAGATACATAAATTCACCATTGAGTCATGAAAGTCCAGTAAAATTTGTCGATCATAGATGAGAACTGCAGCAGCTTGCTGTAACAGAAAACAAGGCAACAGAACGAGGAGACAAACAACAGGTAACACAACCAGAGAGAGACGGCTTGGCCTGAAACACGCTGGTGCCATCTTGGTAGCAGGTGCACGTTGGCTTTAAAGCAGGGCACCCTCATGCATTCTTAACACACTCTGAGGTGTGCATGAGCTCATTTAGAGTGTCTGTAATGAGCCGATTTCATGTATGAATATAGAAGCCCTATGACTACGACTACCATCATTTGAATTGTCATAAAATTATGAAATTATTCATTATGAAAAAATTATGATTTTTTTTTCTTCTCCCCATTATTGATCATACATCGTACAGAGGTCAAAATTATTAGTGATGTGATGTTCGAAGCTTCGTTTTCGCACACAACCACGTGACTGCTTCGTATTCTGATTCAAATAACACGAACCACTTGCGCAGTTTCAGGTGTCACTCACTTTGAAAAGAATAAATCATAATACAAATAAATATTTGCATGTGTAGTTTTGTGCATGTTCATTTTGTATTAATTCCTGGTTCAGACACTTTAACTGACCATTCTATGATAATCTTCGGTTATTTTGCGTCATAGTATCTTATACAAATAGATATAGATCGATTAACTCATACTTTGTCTGTTATATTTTTGAATTGTTTTTAGTTTATTTTTTGTTTTAGTTTTGAAATGTTGTATGCATTTTTGTAATTTTTCTTTATTTCTTTATTTGTCCAAAAGATTGTAGTTTGAGTTTTAAGTAATTTGTAGATTTGGGATTTTGAATTGTTTTTTAGCTTTATTTTTTTGTTTTCATTTAAAGGTTTTAGTTTTGAAATGTTGTATGCATTTGTAATTTTTATTTAATTTAATTTATTTTCTTAAAAGCTTTTAGCTTTTAGTTTTAATTACTTTTTCATATTTGTGTATGTTTGAATGTTTTGCTTTATTTTATTTTTTTTTCGTGTTCAAGTGAAATGTTAAGTTTGAAATGTGGTTGTATGCATTTGTCATTTTTATTTAATTTATTTTATTTTCTTAAAATGTTGTATATATCTATATATATATATATATAGATATATATACAGTATATATAGATTTATAAGTTTTGACTGCTTTTAGTTTTGACTGCTTTTATTGTCCTCATTTTTGGATAAAAGCATCTGCTAAATGACTAAAAGTAAAGTAAAGTAAAGATATGCCTACAGTCTTGCCTATTCCGAAAATTATGCACCAGACGATGATCATATTGTGTCATACAATACTGACATGAAGATTTTTAATAGACTTCATATTTTCTTTGCTTTATAAAGGTTTTCATAGCACAAACTAATGTATTATCTGAAACCATCCAAAAATGGCTGGGTCGTCTGGGACGCAAAGGCAGCTTTTCCCACCTTTTGAACACAAAATGTCGTTAGTGAGCACCGTCTTGAAAAGCATCGAGTAAATAATCTTTTTTACAATACAGTTGAGGGGAAAGCCTCGGTGCTTCGCAAAGCTTCATTTTGCCATCACTAAAAATTATCTACAGATACGATAATTATCGTACGTCTGGCAACACTGCATTGTACCAATAGACATGTTTAATTATTACTAAATTAGTAAGGCTAATTTTGCAGTTATGTGCTATTCACTTTCACACTGTTGCTAAAGATATTTACTTTGCATGCTCTTCATATTACAGACCTAAAAAGACCTAAAAAAAATGTACTCGCTTGATTGCTGTCCTGTGGCAAAAAACGTGGGCAGTTGCCTTTTAGATCAATTCTGAGTGAGCGCGCCGTGGGCGTGTCAGTAAATGGTGAAATATTTCCGTAAATGAATTGATCCTGCCAGAAGAATTGCGTGAAATGTATTATGTCTGCTCCATCTGTATCATCTCAGTGAGGTTTTATACATGCACAGTAAGGCGAATGTAATGCTTTCAGACATTTCAGTGTGGATGATAAACTCTGGGGGAAAAAACATTTGCTTCGTGGTTACAAAATGGCATCAACATCCGTTTATGTCATAACGTCGTTTAACAAACGTTAGCCGCGAAAACCTGCCTTTAGCGACTTCACCTCAAAATTAATTAATTTACAACACTAAATGTGCACTTTGTGTGGCAGATAGCGTCCACTAAGAGAGCTGAGGCCCGGCTCGAGTACGGCGCTGCGGCCGGAGAGCTGAAGCGAAGAGGAAAGGTCTGAGCTGCAGCGGGAGCGAGTGCGGCCTTTGCTGCGGGAGAGCGGGAGCGCGGCCCAGGCTAGTGAAGGCCTGGGGTGCTACGACAGCGCTCGAGGAGAGCCGGGTTTGTAGGGACGAGTTAGGGTCGAGCGAGGCGAGCTCGGAGCTTTGCACAGTCTATTGCCAGAAAAGCGTGTGGCGGCGAAGACGCGCGCGGCTGGATGAGTTTCCACAGTATGTGATGATTTGGGTTGCAATGTCATTTGCTGGTGTTGGTCCATTGTGTTTTTTGAAAAACCAACGTCCGTTTACAAATACATTTTGGAGCACTTCATGCTTCCTTCTGCTGACCAGCTCTTTGAAGCTGCTGATTTCATTTTCCAGCAGGATTTGGCACCTGCCCACACTGCCAAAAGCACAAAAGTTGGTTAAATGACCATGGTGTTGGTGTGCTTGACTGGCCAGCAAACTCACCAGACCAGATTCTCTATGGGGTATTGTCAAGAGGAAAAATGAGAAACAAGAGACCAAAAAAAAAAAGGAGAGCTGAAGGCCACTGTCAAAGAAACACCCACCTCCACACCACCTCAGCAGTGCCACAAACTGATCACCTCCATGCCATGCCGAATTGAGGCAGTAATTAAAGCAAAAGGAGCCCCTACCAAGTATTGAGTACATGTACAGTAAATGAACATACTTTCCAGAAGGCCAACAATTCACTAAAAATGTTTTTTTTATTATTGGTCTTATGAAGTATTCTAATTTGTTGAAATGGTGAATTGGTGGGTTTTTGTTAAATGTGAGCCAAAATCATCACAATTAAAAGAACCAAAGACTTAAACTACTTCAGTCTGTGTGCATGAATTTATTTAATACAAGAGTTTCACAATTTAAGTTGAATTACTGTAATAAATGAACTTTTCCATGACATTCTAATTTATTGAGATGCACCTGTATGCTAACACCTCTGTAGGTGTGTCTCTGTCAGAATAATTGAAACTAGCTTATTTGCTTATGTATTTAGTTGAGGTTATTTGAAAATAACAGTCTTATATAGGCTACACACTAAAACAAATCATCTTCACTCTCACGTCCTTAAGAAATATGGAATAAAAACAATGTTTGCTTATTGCAATTGCAAGTATTGCAAGATGAAATCTGAGAGCTTTCCCTCCATAGGCAGCAATGCAACTTATATATTATATAGCCCAGAATGCTAGGAAAGACATCGTTAAAGTACTCCATGCGAATTCAGTGGTTTAACCTCAGTTTTATAAAGCTACATGAGTGCTTTGATTCCAGGGGTGCTTGCACAATAAAACGTAATTTACAACTTTATGAAAATATTGATCTGCAGTGTGTTCACGAGAGCATTAAAATGCATTTGTTGTATTCATGTGATAAAAGACTCGCGTGAACACAACGCACATGAGTGAGTGTTCACGTGTCTGGATAATATTTTCGGAAATAAAGTGGTAAAAATTAAGCATTCAAGTCACTTAATAAAGTTGGATTATTTAATGATATACTTAAAGGTCCACTGAAGTGCTTTGAAACAAACATGTTCTTTGTGTTGACATAATTTCAACTGAAACAGAAACTCTTTTTAAAATAGCCAATTGATAGTTTTCACGTGACGTCACACACTCATAGGAACGCCCACCTGGAGGGCAAAACGAAGCTTGCTCCACTGACAGTCAGCATGAAATCAAAATTGACATTATTTACTTTACTAGTGCACATTGCCAGTCTTGATGTGAACAATTAATCCGTGCAAGTTAATCCGCTGAAAAAATAGTTTGTCTTGGTAATCTTTAATCAAAATCTGAACATTTACTTCCACTCAGGAATGGCATTCCTTCTCTGATGACGTCAGTTTGACGGCTTGGGCAGAATATCCTTAAACACCCCTCCAACGGTTAGTTTGTTATGAGTGAGAGACATAGAGGAGGAGCGCAAAAATAAAACCATGCCCTCTATTCAATACTGTTTCAGCTGGAAATACGTCACTACACTGAAATAAAGTCGGCAGCAACTTCCGGTTCACTTTAAGTAGTAACAGAGCCGATCCTCCCTATAGAGCTCCGGACGTCACGTGACCCATTCTGTTTACACCACCATGCTGGCAGGCAGGGACAGCCGGTGTTGTTCCGAAATCGGTGACCTAGCAAAAACTGTGACTAGGGGTCGCTGTTCAGCAAATGTTCGCAAGGGAGCGCGCACACATTAGATTAGACGCTAAACCGGAATGATCAGCCTCAGAGGAGCTGAGCGGTGCTGTAAAAGATGTTTCATGTCTTAATACTACAGAAAACGCCCATTGAACAAACTAGATATTGTCATGAGCATCTAAATGCTTATATAGAAAATAAATGAAATATTTATGCTGCTGCTGTCTGTTAATATTTTAGGTTACCATTAAGAACTGTTTCCTTATGATATATTTAGCGCTTATTATGTGTAACATATTCTGATTATCTGATAAATGTAGGTCTTTATGCTTATTACTGTTTACTTTAATTACCCAATAATGTTGGAGTTCCCACAGTTTGCTCCTTACAAATGCATATGATGCAGTCACTGAATCTGTTGCAGTAAAAAATCATAGCTATTGAAATGTTACCATACTTTATTTCATAATAACTGACTATAAATGTTTAATAAAGTGTGATGTGTGAGATTCTCTTCTTTCTGTATACAGTATAAATAAAGCATACTGATCAGATATTAATATTCTATAAGCATGATGTTAAGTATTGCACTCTTATACATTGCATTACGGTATCAGTCAAATTACCTATTGTTCTATTTGAAGGTATTATGGTATAGGAGTGATGACGTATGTTGTTACGTGTTTTTACGTCGCTACGTTTTGTACTAGACTACAAAAGCAGAAGTGATGAATAAACGGAGAGCATGCTGAAAAAGTCAAAACTTTGAGCAACGTTTTGTCTTTGTATCTGATTGATGGTGAACTGCGCACTCAAGCTCAACGGGTTATGGGCCCAGTCACGGAAGCAAGCGGGCGTTTTTAAGCAAGATTATACGCGACGTATTACGCGTTATTCAGTAAAGCTAAAGGCCTTGTTTGAAAGAAGCGAAAAGACGGCGACTCTACAAAATGGCAAGCAGAGCGGCAGGATTCCAGGTACCGCAGCTTTTGTTTGATGGATCCGACGATAAATATGACCTTTGGGAAACAAGATTCCTAGATTATTTGCACACTCTAAAGCTAAAAGAGACTACTTTGTATGAGCCTGCTGATGCTGATGCTGAACAGCTAGCCGAAGACAGACGGAAGAATGCTGATTGCTATGCTGAACTGATAAGACTGATAGATGATAAAAGCCTATCACTGATAAGACATGAAGCTGATGATAATGGCAGAGAAGCCCTAAGAATAATGAAAGAGCATTATTCGGGGAAAAGTAAGCCACGGATAATAAATATGTACACATCGTTAACCCAGATACGCATGACTGACCACGAGAGTGTTACTGATTACTTAATAAGAGCAGAAAATACCATTACAGCCCTGAGAGATGCAGGAGAAACCATGAGTGACGGGCTGACGATCGCTATGATTCTCCGTGGGCTACCAGACCTTTTCAAGCCGCTAGCAGTCCACATTACACAAAATGAGGACAACGTTACGTTCACAGACTTCAAAAGAAGATTGCGGATTTACGAGGAGGCGGAGAAAATGAAAAGAACAGAAACTACAGATAATGTAATGAAGACCCACACGAGACAAGGACGAGGCCCTCCCAAGTCACATGCTAAAGATAGAAAAGATGAAGATGCCAATGTGACATGTTACAAATGTGGACTGAAAGGACACAAAGCAAGAAAGTGTTACAAGAGGGTGTGGTGCAACCATTGTAAAAATAGTACACATGCAGAATTCCTGTGCAAGAAAAAGGGTGACCAAGATGGTGCTAGAAAGGTTGCAGATGAACGAGACAGTGATCAAGACCACCTCTTCAAAGTCGAACACTCAGAGTATGAAAGACCGCCAGACAACGTAAAGAAGAAAGGCATCATGGTAGACGCTGGCGCGACATCTCACATTGTAAACGACATCAGAAAGTTCAAAAACTTTGACAGCTCTTTTCAACCTGAGACTCACTCAGTGGAACTAGCCGACGGGACAAAGTGCAGCGGAATGGCGCAACAAAGAGGAACAGCTGTGATTTATTTCCTAGATGACACTGGACTACATCACAGAGCACAGCTAAGGAACGCACTATACATGCCTTCATACCCACATGACATTTTCTCAGTAGCAAGGGCAACAAATGGAGGATCAACAATTATCTTTAAAAGAGGGAACAGCCACATGGTTACCAAAGAAGGTAGCAGGTTTGACATCCACGAAAGTGGAAATTTGTATTATTTGCCAACTATTGAAGAAAGTGTTGACAAGTGCAAAGTGTGTCATGATCTACAAACGTGGCATGAAATTCTGGGTCACTGTAACTACGAAGATGTACAAAAGTTACAGGGTGTGGTTAGAGGCATGGAGATAAAAGGAAGCACAGTTAGCAAAAATTGGTTATGTGAAGTGTGTACGAAGGGGAAATTCACTCAGACAAGAAACAGAGAGCCAGACAGAAAGGTAGAGAAACCTTTAGAACTAATTCACACTGATTTGGCCGGCCCTATGCCAACACAAAGCAAAGAAGGGTACATGTATACACAGTCGTTTACAGACGACTACTCGGGTACTATGTTAGTGTATTTTCTAAAGTCTAAAGCAGACACGGTACAAGCCACAGAAAAGTTCTTGGCAGACATAGCACCTTATGGAGAAGTCAAGTGCATCCGTTCAGATAATGGCACTGAATTTATGAGTCGAGATTTTCAAGCACTGTTAACAAAGAATAAGATTAGACATGAAACGTCTGCACCTTATTCGCCTCACCAGAATGGCACAGCAGAGAGAGGTTGGAGAACACTCTATGACATGAGCAGGTGTTTACTGATAGAAAGCGAGTTACCAGATGAGCTGTGGAACTACGCTATGCAAACATCAGCTTACGTGAGAAACAGGTGCTACTGTAGACGTACAAAGAAAACACCATATGAGTTATTCACAGGCAGAAGGCCAGACGTTTCCAAAATGCAGAAATTTGGATCGACGTGTTTTGTTTACAAACAAGAGAGAGGGAAATTAGACTCTAGATGCGAACAGGGTATTTTCATTGGCTATGATAAAAACAGCCCAGCTTATCTAGTGTACTATCCCAGCACAAAGAAGGTCCAAAAGCATAGGTTGGTGAAGTTCACAACTAGAACAACCAAAGAAAGAGAAACACAAACACCTGTGACACACACAGAATACAGGGATATGAATCCTAATATCATTAACAGTGAGAAAAATGTTGATGAAAGTGTGAAAGATGTACCAGGCCAAGACAATCAGAGTGGTGCTTCTGAGACTTTGCCTGAACAGACTGAATCCACACAGCCAGATGGAGCGACTGAGACGAAATCAGAAGGAACCACCAAGAAACTAGGAGGGGGGGGGGGGGGGGGGGGGCACCTACGGGAGACCAGATCATCTACAGGATTTTGAGACTGAAAATATGGAGGACAAACTGCAAACATGCATAGACTATTGTTATAGAGCAGTATGCGATTCACCGAAAACCTACCAGGACGCCATAACGTCAATCAAATCAAGGCAATGGAAAAATGCCATGGACAAAGAAATGCGTTCATTGGAGGAAAATGAGACTTTCACACTCACTCAGTTGCCACAAGGAAAACAACAAGTTGGAGGCAGATGGGTCTACACACTTAAAAGAGACATTGATGGATCTGAAAAGTATAAGGCAAGATTCGTTGCGAAAGGCTACAGTCAAAAACTAGGGACTGACTATGACGAGACATTCTCACCCACAGCAGACATGACAAGTGTGAGAGCGGTTATGCAGAAGGCAGCACAAGAAAATTTGATCTTGCATCAGATGGACGTTGAGACAGCCTATTTGCATGCGCCAATTGATTACGAAATTTATATTGAACAGCCAGAGGGGTATGAACAAAAATCTGAAACGGGTGAAAAGCTAGTATGCAAGTTAGAAAAATCTCTCTATGGTCTTAAACAGTCAGGTCGAAATTGGAATTGCTGTATTACACAAATGTTTGACTGAGAATGGTTTTACACAAAACCAAGCTGATAACTGTGTGTATACAAAGGAGAAGCATGATGAAAAAGTAATCCTGATAGTGTGGGTTGATGATCTAATCATAGCAGCTAACAGTGAAAGCGTACTGGAGAGTGTAAAGGGAATGCTAACTGAGAGGTTCAAAATGAAAGACATGGGAAGGTTGAAATATTTCCTGGGCATAGATTTTGAACGAGCAGATGGTCTAGTCAAAATGTCACAGGAGAGATATGTGAGGAAAATACTAGATCGATTTGATATGCAGGACTGTAAATCAAGACAAACGCCATGTGAACTAAAGCTTGATTATTCAGAAGATGCCGGAAAAATGAGAGAGCCAAAGAAATTCAGGGAAGCAGTGGGAAGTTTAATTTACTTATCCACTTGCACACGACCAGATTTAAGTTTTGTTGTCAGTAAATTATCTCAGCATTTTGCTGAACCAACAGAACAACACTGGAACACAGTAAAACATGTGTTCAGATACCTTAAAGGTACAGCAGAACAGGGATTGTTCTTCAAAAGAAATGACATAGATAAACTAGGTCTAAGAGTGTATAGTGATGCTGACTGGGCATCAGATGCAAAAGACAGGCGTAGTATTTCAGGATACTGTGTCAATCTGAGTGAAGGAAGTTCTTTGATTTCATGGAAAACCAGAAAGCAATCAACAGTGGCATTGTCTACTTGTGAAGCAGAGTACATGTCCTTAGCATCAGCCATGCAGGAATGTATCTACTTAGAGCAGCTACTCAGGGGTATGGACACGTACCAATATGCACAAACAAAGGTGTACGAAGACAACCAAGGTACCATAGCACTAGCCAGAAACCCAATCTGTAGGCAAAGGTGCAAGCACATTGACATAAAGTACCATTTTATAAGGGAAAATGTAAATGATGGCAAGGTAATCTTGGAGTATTGTCCCACTGAGGAAATGATTGCTGACATCATGACAAAGCCAGCCACTAAGCAAAAACTAAAGAGATTTGCCCGAGACATGTTTGGCACTTAAGAGTGTATGTATGTTTACATTATGTATGTAAAAGAAAAGTCTTATTTGTTTTTGTTATTTTTCTGGTAATACAATAAGCTAAGAGCAAGTGGGGGTGTTAAGTATTGCACTCTTATACATTGCATTACGGTATCAGTCAAATTACCTATTGTTCTATTTGAAGGTATTATGGTATGGGAGTGATGACGTATGTTGTTACGTGTTTTTACGTCGCTACGTTTTGTACTAGACTAAAAAAAGCAGAAGTGATGAATAAACGGAGAGCATGCTGAAAAAGTCAAAACTTTGAGCAACGTTTTGTCTTTGTATCTGATTGATGGTGAACTGCGCACTCAAGCTCAACAATAGGTCAGTGGCCCTTGGCTTGTATCGTTGGCAGAATTCGGCCATCGGCGAAAACTAATTGAGGAACCCTGGACTATACCTTCAAATTATGATTTTTTTTATATTTTGCCACTTGTCGCTACCCATTTATTTATTTATTTTACCCATTTTGTTTTTCGCATACATCGCTTGACCTCTTCTGCGCAAATTTTACTCATTGGAACTACTTCGCCAAGAAAGAGGTGAAATATCACTCCGCGTCACGTCCGCTCGCCCACCTGCATCACTTGCACAACATACAACTACTCACAATTTGACATATAGTATATAACACGATATATAGTCCACTTTTAACACACGCGTGAAATCAATACCCATTTTCTGTTATATCCAGTACGATAATTTACCTCATTCTGTGTTAAGACGGACGAGTCCAGGAACTAGTTTACATGTAACGAGAAGCGTGGAGGGATGAGACCGCGCTCGCATCCAGTCAAGTGCGTGTTTTCCCAACTGAGATCAATGGATCTTGAGAGAGTTGTGCTTAGGTCGTGATGAAACCAAGATGGCGTGTAGTTCAGACAGGAGGAACGGTGGCTAGCTGAGGGAAGAAAACACTGGGAACGACGCGTATTTTGTACACGTGCGCGAAACGGTTATTATTAAGAAAAAGTCAACTTACACGGGACTTTCGGGAGTCCGTTGGAAAGAAGACCTCCGCGATCATCATCCCTCTAACCGACCGAGAGTGTGTGAATGTGTGTGTGCTGGGATGGGCTGATCGAGGAGGCCGCAGAGCCACTGCCACCCAGAGACTGACCCTCCACCGAACAATAGACCCCGTGAGCATCAAACAAGAGCCAGAAAGACACGGATAATTAAACACACCGGCGCACAAATCATTCCGGGGCGACTCCGAAGAGTAAGAAGAACTCTGACCGAGTGCACAAATGTAAGACTGGTGCTCAGACTCACAGCACTGATGGCTAAATGTATGTTGATTTAGCGCAAGTGTTTCTGTTTGACCTGGAATATCCGATCAGATGATCCCTTTAAATGCCACACATCTTATACCCGCGACCCGAGACAACCACACTATCTTCTCCCCTTGTGTGTTTCCACAACTCAGCCATTCTTTGGAATCGAGTCCTAATGTTTGGCCCTCTCACTGGATTTATAATCTGTTCACGTCTTCATACTGTCGGATATTTTGAGATTCGTTAAATACTTTTGACATCAAATCAATCGTTTGTTGGATTTGGCGTGAGTCTGCTGACAAACGGATGGTGAGGCTTTATTGTTTTGGTCATTAGCCGGACAGCTAACCAGCTACTTCTATAAAACCGCTTTCTTAGCAATTCCCCAGGGCACATCATTTCCCAGTAAGTCTTAAAAGTGTCAGTTCATCACATTTTAATGGTTTATTCACTATTATCTGTGAATTTGAAAGCTGTTGTCGAAGCTCACGCGAGTTAGCGGTTAGCAGGCTAAAGCTACAGGAAATTTGGGATTATGGCTGTGTCTCAAACCGTGGTGAGATATGAACATTAGAAAGCGGGGTTGACCGCCACGTGCGCCCCTTTGAATGTGTTTTTGTCTAGTTCTAATGCCATTTGTTTAGTTGGCAGCTTACTAGCATTTGAGAGACAGCCGCTGTCAGCTATTTTTATTTATAACTCGTCTGTCACGACGTTGTCAGAAGTGCATCTAATTGAATAGCCAAACTTCATATAGTAAAAACAACATTTGAACGAGACGGGTGTTGTTTTGATTATGTATGTGTATATTTTTTATTTATAATGATTAATCCGTTAAAGCAAGAAGTGAATGGCATCGTTACTAGCTTGGGAAATTAAGTGTAAACCGTTTTTCGTCACGTGATCAGTTTTTGTTGTTTTCACAACATGGAAGCTACTAGCATATAAACCCTTACAGTAGGTTTAGTTGTAATTAACGAATGGACTGTCATATTAGGCATTCTGCTGTTTAATAAGGTGCACATTTGATTAAACCAATGGCTGTGGATACATGCAAAAGCTATTTATGTTTTCCAGACGAGGCCTAAATGAACCATGTTTCGCTCCCTCCCCCATTTTGTCTGGTTTGAGACTGGGAGGTAGACAAAGTCAAAAGCAGGGGATTTCTGAAGTTAGAGAGGGTATGATGTTTTGTTAGAAGAGTAATCAGGTGCATTTCCAGACTTGCTTCTAGAGAGCAAGTTTCTGTTCTCCAATTCCTCCTGTCAAAGTGCCTGAGGAAGGTCTTTTTCTTTGTGCTCTAAACTTCCTGATTCGTTAAATCTCATGCATCATCAAGGCCCTTCCGTTAGATCTGTGCACTTTAATTCTGACACATGCTTTTGTGCTGGTCGTATATGGATCAAGCGCTGGTGTCCATTAGGGTGAACTCTGACCTTTTAAATATAGGGATTAAAAGATACCATGGCCCCTAGTGTCGTTTGAATATGTTAATGTTTTAAAACATGAACTAACAAAAGATGATGACCCTTTTCATAAAACACAAGCGGAACATTTTCAGGTTTTGTAAAACCGCTCTTTCATAAAGAGTCACAGTCAGTAAGAATGATTTATATGATTGATTTGAAATCTGCTTGTGTTGTATGAAAGAAGGCTAATGTGATTGCATTTACTTTTGATTTAGGAGTTATATTGTTTGATTTAAGTGAACTTGAATTGCTTGCTTTCAGAGCGATGGATGGAGGGGAGGAGTTTGTTCCACCGCCGGAATGTCCAGTGTTTGAACCGTCATGGGAGGAGTTTGCTGATCCTCTGGGATATATCGCCAAAATCCGTCCAATAGCAGAAAAGTCTGGAATATGCAAGATTCGCCCACCACCCGTAATCAACTTTTGCATTTTTCTGTGCTGTCATTCTAAACCTGTGACTTTATATCTTCTGTAGAACATAAAAGATGATGTTCTGAAAAGCATCTCAGTGTTTTTTGCCCATAGAATCCAAGTCAGTGCTCAACAAAACTGTTTGGTTGGCAACATTCTTCAAAATGTATTCTTTTTTTGTTCTACAGAATTTTCCTTTCTGAGTAAAATATATCCCTTAAGGTTAGCCCATTATAAACAATATTTACATTTTGCTGTTTAAACAGCCTTTTTCTTTCCATTACAGGACTGGCAGCCACCATTTGTTGTGGAGGTGGACAATTTCCGGTTCACACCACGTATTCAGAGGCTCAATGAGCTTGAGGTCAGAGCTGCATCCTGTTGAACTCGTCACCTGTGTGTCTTACTCCATGAAGTGTGACCCACATATTCTTGTGTTGACTAAGCACTAACACGTCTGTTTGTTTTTTTCTCAGGCTGAGACACGAGTGAAGCTAAATTATCTGGACAGAATTGCCAAGTTCTGGGAGATCCAGGGATCCTCTCTGAAGATCCCCAATATAGAACGACGTATTCTCGATCTGTTCAGCTTGGCCAAGGTGAATACTGCAGCCATTTATGTTATTGACTGAGTTGTTTGATGTCATTTCCCTGATTAGGAAAAAAAGATTAGAGATGGTTAACAGAACTTTTATAGACTTTAAAGTAAACTCATCCTTAGAACGTCATAAATCTATAGAATAGTGTAAACTGTAAAGAGTTAGTAATTAACTTGTTTTATGTCCTGTGTGGTAGATTGTGACAGAGGAAGGGGGTTTCGAGGCGGTGTGTAAGGAGAGACGCTGGGCACGCGTGGCACAGAAACTGGGATATCCTCCTGGCAAAAACATTGGCTCTCTCCTGAGGTCGCACTATGAGAGGATCGTCTATCCATTTGAGTTGTTCCAGTCTGGAGCCAGTTTACCGGTACTGTGTTTGACCATTTATCATTATTGCTTGAAAATCTTCACACGTTCTTTATTATATTATAAGAGTAGCAGTATAATTTTCATTGAATGTGCTTACACGCACACAAATATTCCAGTATTTGAGATTCCAATAATCAGAATTTGGTCATATTTTGATTATGTGAGCATCAGGTCTATACATAAACCTGAATCACATTCCCATATTAATCTGTATTTTGGGTAAACAGCAACTACTATAACTGTACATTCATTTACGTCAGCACATACCCAAACCAAGCTAATTCTGCGTGATATTAGATACAGGCAGTTTTAAAAATTACAGAAGAGAATCACAAGAAAGGAATGTGCATGTCTTAGTTTACTCGAATGCGCTTATTATTTGTGCATGGTAATATTCTGTGGTGCAAGTAAATGTCTTTTACAAATATGAAGCTGATATGTGTGCGTTCTGCATATCTAGCCATGTAAACCCAGGCCATATGACAGTGATGAGGTAGACCGGGAATACAAACCCCACTCCATTCCTCTCCGCCAATCAGTCCCGCCATCTAAGATGAGCAGCTATGGACGACGAGCCAATCGCCTTAAGCCTGAGGTGAGTGATATTTCTGGATCAATATATGTGTCAGGCTTTTTTTTGTTATGCTTATATTTCATTGAGGCATAATTTGCTCATTTTGTCATACTGTATGTGATCAGCATTTTTTTTCTACATTTAAAAACAATAATTGTAACAAAATAAAAAAGCCAGTGCAGTGATTTTAAAAACAGTATAAATTCATTTATAACATTTACAGATAAATGCAATTTTTTATCAGTTATTTCAAAGTCATTGTTTACATTTTACAGTGTGCTCTATTAACAAAGATACTACTAAATTGTGCCAAAATCAACTAGTCTAATCTTTACTTTTATTAACCTTCATGATGACTACTGATGACTTTAACCTTTTCCATAAATGTATGTATAACTGACCAGGGCTTAATGGATCCATCCAAATATGTGCTTTGTCTGTTTTTCTGAGATGTATGAACGCTTTTGGATCAGCACTGACCATGCTTTCAAGGCGCTTCCCAGCATGCTTTGCTCCCTGTGCTGTTAAATAAAGGATTGTATCCATCTTGCCCTCATCCCTCTGCCTTTCTGTCACTTTCTGCCTTTCATTTGTTGTCATTACACTTTTTCTCTTTAAAACCATTGGCCATCGCCTAAAATTTTCATTACATCATAATGCTATTCTCATCCCATTCATTTCAAAGATGCAGCGTTTCCCCAGCATTTATTTTTTGGGTGTTTGGCTTTTTAATTTGCCTGCCCATTACATTAGCTTGGTCAATGGATTCATAGCATTAGTGATAATAAACTAGTATCTGATAATCAAAGAAATCTTTATAGTTTTAAAAGTTAGGGAACCTTCAGTGGTTTCCTTACCACTGAATTACTACAATTATAAGGATATTTAAAGCAATAACATTTAGCCATTTATAACTGCAGTAAGTGAGGTTACCACCATGTTAACTCTCCCCTTCTCTCTCTCGCTCTCTTAATATTTTGTTCAAACAGTTATTCTGTTGATTTTCATCCTAAGAAAACTAAAATACGTACATTACCAGAAAAAAGTTTGGACTCACTCAGCTGATCTTTTGGTATAAAAGCATGTGCTTGAATGCTGGAAGCAATTTTGTGGGCAAATATAAATGTCTTTAACATAATATGTAACTACATTAATTACAATTATTTCTTTTTGTATCATAAGTTGCAAGTTGGACCCAGATAGTTTATGAAAAGTAGCCAAAAAGTGTCATACATGGGTACTCCTTTAAAATTTTAAATCATACCAGGATGCACTTGATGTTGGTTAAGAGAATGTCTATAGAGTGTACAGACAAAGAAACTCAAATGCAATATAGTTTGTATTTCTTTACTATACTTTTTTATTAAGGAATTCCCATACACATTTTTAATAATAAGTGTGTTCAAACTTTTGACTGGTATCCTATTTAAAATATAAAATGTTATTTAAAATATATGGAGCAAGTAATGTTATCCATTGAACAATCATGTGCAGTTGCAACAAATAACTAAAACTGTTGCAACTGAACACTTTCACACTTGTATGTGATGTTTGTTTAAAAAAATTATATTATGTCTGAATCACTTATGCTGTTGACTTAAAATTGAATCATACTTCAGACATTAAAAAAACACTTTTTTTAATAGGTTACTGTCCCCCGATTGACTCTGTCCTGTCGCACATGGTTGTTGTTTTTTCCTTTTGTCTCTCTCTCTCTGGAATCCATTTTGTTTTGGTTGTTGTCTCCCCATGCAGGGTCCAGAGGATCCAACTCACCACCCTCTTACAACTGGCTCTCAACACATCCCCTCGGTACTGCCTCGCTCTCTCTCTCTCTCTGTCTCGCTCCCACTGTTCTTTACTTTCCTCCCTATCACTCACTCACTTTCTTTCTTTCTTTCTTTCTTGCCGACGTTATTTCATGCTTTAAAAAAAAAAACCTTTATTTGACATTATGCTGTCGTTCCGCTTAATCTGGGTGTATAATTCATGTAGAAGCTCTTGTTTTTCGTCTTTCAGCTCTTGCTTTTGCTTATTTCTTTATGCATCCACCCTGTCTTCCTCTGTGTCCTTCAGTCATCTAACACATTTCACTTCACTTGTCTTGCCACACTTTTAGCAATGCTGGCTTGCTTACATTTCCTCTTTGGTGGTGGACTGGTTACCCCACTCTGGGCTGCATATTACTACTAATCTATGATTGCTATAATATGTTGTCACTGCTGTTCTCTTAATGGCTGGTTCATATTATGTTCATCATGCTGCAAGTCAGAAATTAGCTGTTTTTGCTTAACGATGACAAAGCGAAACTTTGTTTTTCAGGAACGGAACAGATAAATACTGCGATTGACATGTCTGACAGACGTCAATCTGGACATAATGCTTAGATGTGTTCTTGCTTCTGCATATTTGAGGCATTTAGCAATTAGGACTGTGATATTTTCGATATTTATGATATAGACACCCATTTTTTTATTAAAAGGACCTGTATGGCTTTTTTAGTTGTTGATTTTTTATTTTCTTTTGGTATAAATATATGTAGGTGAATATTGCCAAAATGTATATATAGATTAAGACTGTTTTTACTTCTTGCATTGCACATTTTAAATATACTTGGCAGCAGATGCTATTTAATGTTTAACTGATTGAAGACTGTTATTTCGGAGTAAATATGTAAATGTATAGAGATATATTGAAAATAAATAAAGGCCTAGTTTTATTGCCCAGCCCTTTTAAGCAGTGGATCGTTTCATGAGAGACTTTGCCATTCATTATTAATTGTGTTTGAATTAATAATTGCTTTTTCCCTCTTGATAGCAGTCAAGTCTGGCACAAAACTAACTTCATGCATGTTTGCTCTTGCTTTAACAGTCTGCAGTGGCGTCTCAACCATTTTTGTTTTATATTGATCAATCTGGGGTTTTCAATCAGTTTTGTATTGTAGTTTGAGCAACAAAGATTTGAATGAACTATTTAAGAAAGTGTGGGAAAAAATGATTTCACCGACCTTTCTGATGCTTTACAGCTGTGAGAAATGTAGTGAAAAGTTAATATCCTGAACAGTCGGATCCCTCATGGAAAAAGCTGTGTTTAGTGTAGAAACAGAGAAAGGAAAACCCTCTCTCAAATATCGTCACCACTGTTCCTGTAGTTCACTTACAGTCTTTCACTTACGCCCATTAGCCGGAGCCTACAGAGGAAGATATAGAGAAGAACCCTGAGCTGAAAAAACTGCAGATTTACGGGGCTGGACCTAAAATGATGGGGCTCGGTCTTGTACCTCGAGACAAGACACGGAAGAAAGGTTTGTGTCTGCAGTTGGAATTTGATTTGATTTTGTTCTTTATATATGTGACAAATAAATGTTTCAAGTGTCACATTATGCATTTTCCCCAGATGAACTGCCGGAGACTGTAATAGTACGGGACAGCGCTGCCAGTGCATCTGTGAAGGATGAACCTGGAGAGACACCGGTTACAAAATCAGATCCAGACGTTCCTCCACCACCCCCAAATCTCATTGTCAAGGAGGACGATGATGACAAAAATCACACTGATGATCCTAATGATTCCAGTGATGAACCCTGCACCAAGATGACCATGAGACTCCGACGCAACCTCAATAACCCACAGTTTGTAAGTTTGAGAGAGACGTATGAACTTAAGAGTTGGATTGATGGCTCAATCGGACTGAAAATCCTCCATGTAAACACCTCAATCCATCAATCCTTGATCTGAATTAAATAATGATCAGATTGGAAGGGGTGGTGTAGATCTGACATAATTCGATCAACAGGATAAGTGAACCATGTAGATGCTTGTATCTGACTATTTTTCCAATCAGATTCAAAAATACCTTGCACACATGCAAAATTTTACTAAGCTCAATAACTGAAATCTGTCAGGTGGACTCGTTTGTATGTCGGATGTGCGGACGTGGGGACGAGGATGAGAAGTTGCTGCTCTGTGATGGGTGCGATGATAATTATCACACGTTCTGCCTGATACCTCCACTCACAGACCCACCCAAGGGGAACTGGCGCTGTCCCAAATGTGTAGCAGAGGTGAGAGACCAGACCGAAATAACTTGTATTATTCTGTTGTGTTATGCTGGAGTCTAAGTTTTAAGTGTCTTAAGCTAGTTTTTTGCTGCTTAATGAATGTGTAATATATAAACAATCTAAGGCTATGTTCACACTTGGCGTCTTTTTTGAAGCTGCCAGCGTTTGTTTCACATTATAATCCTATGGCGTAAACCGTGTTTTCAAAAAAGTCCTGACCGCTTTTTAAAACGCCACCGTCGGCTTCTTTTTCAGCAGCTCAGAGCGTCTTTTTTTTTAAGTTGAAAAAAATTTAACTTTTCTGAAAAAAACGCTCTACGTCATGCGCCTTTTTGACAGCTGACCAATGACAAGCGAGTAGCGAGTGGTTTCCATAACAACAAGAAAAAATGGAGAAGAGCCGGTAGATAGATCGTACTAGTTTCAGAGCACAAGGACTCTATCTAGTCTAAAATATGCCACAAACCGTGCATTATCCAACCGGACGAAGCTCTTGGGACTACTAAAATTGTTGTAAGCACCCACAAACGTCTTTGTGAACTGACATTCTCCTCCCTGTTAACTTCAAAAGCCAACGCAAGAGCTAACATCCTCTTTCTGGACATTTCCGCACCACACAGCACTAGGCTACTGTTGCAATAGCATCAAAAGACGCCCTCAGCTGCTATTTGTAACCAAAACACTTCCAGCTTTTTATTTTACTAAAAAAGCGCTCTTGTCAACTTTTTCTTGCCAAAAAAGACGCCAAGTTTGAACACGCCCTAATACTTTCTAAGTGCTGACTTTTATTTCTTGGTGCAGCAATCAACTGTTAATGTGTTGTCTGTTTAGGAGTGTAAAAAGCCAGCAGAGGCGTTTGGATTTGAGCAGGCCACTCGAGAGTATACGTTACAGAGCTTCGGTGAAATGGCCGATACTTTTAAAGCAGACTACTTCAACATGCCTGTCCATGTGAGTGTTTTTCTTGCCTTTAATCAATCTTGAACCCCACAGAATCATTTCATTGTCATTTGAATTGTTTTTTTTTTTTTTAGATGGTGCCGACAGAGCTGGTTGAGAAGGAGTTTTGGAGGTTGGTCAGTAGTATTGAAGAAGACGTAACTGTAGAATATGGGGCAGATATTCACTCAAAGGAATTTGGTAGTGGTTTTCCTGTCAACAACGGCAAGAGACACTTGTCAGATGAGGAAGAGGTTCGTTTTTTTTTTTTCTCTTCACTTTGTTTTTCCATGTTTTGGACAAGAAAGCAAATTAACATCTCCGTCCTGTTCTTGTTGCAGCAATATGCCCGCAGCGGCTGGAATTTAAACGTTATGCCAGTGTTGGAGCAGTCAGTATTGTGCCACATTAATGCCGATATCTCTGGCATGAAGGTGCCATGGCTGTATGTGGGCATGGTGTTCTCCGCTTTCTGTTGGCACATAGAGGACCACTGGAGTTACTCCATCAACTATTTACACTGGTAATGCATAGAGACTTTGTTAATATGCTATGTAGCATCTTTCTGGAGCAGCTTGTCATATCATATTTTTTAATAGTAGAAATTGCCAGAAAAGCTTGTGACCAGTGACCACATGTGTTTTGTACTGTAAGCACAGTCTGATTAAAAAAAACTTGGTTTTGGTTTCTCTTTTTAGGGGTGAGCCCAAAACATGGTATGGTGTGCCATCATCTGCTGCAGAGAAGTTAGAGGAGGTGATGAAGAAACTCACACCTGAGCTCTTCGAGTTTCAGCCAGACCTGCTCCACCAGCTTGTCACCATCATGAACCCAAATATACTCATGTCTCATGGAGTGCCGGTTTGTAACACGCATACTCACTCATTATTATAATTAGCGTACTTAAGGTAATCAGGTTGCATCATTAATCCACTACTATTTTAAGAATGTGAAATGAGGCCTGAAAAACACCCTGTGAAATTCTATAAAAGCTTTTTTTGTTAGGTTAATTTGGCTTTTAGGGCTGCTTCCCGATGGCCTGGCAATATATAAATATATGATCTGTGACCTGAAAATAATATATTCTTACTATTAAAATTTTTCTAATGTTTGGTTATTTTATTGTTTCTCTAAATGTGAACAGACAAAAATGTTCTGTGTGAATAGTTTTGTTGGAGGCATTATTGTTTTGTCATGTGTGAAATGGGCTTTCAAAACACTGATCTCAGTTAGCCATAATTCTTGATTGACAGGTGGTTCGGACCAATCAGTGTGCTGGGGAGTTTGTCATCACTTTTCCACGAGCTTATCACAGCGGTTTCAATCAGGGATATAACTTTGCCGAAGCAGTCAACTTCTGCACTGCAGACTGGGTAAATAAATACAGTGTGCATGCATAAATTTACATTTACATTTACATTTACATTTAATCAATTAGCAGATGCTGTATCCAAAGCGACTTTACAATTGGGGGATACATAAAGCGATTTTTCTTAAAAGAGGCAAACAGACACAAGAAGTGGCTGTAATACCAAGTTCTTAGACATTGTGCAAATAAGTACAAGCTAGAAAGAGAAGGGATAAATAAAGAGAGAATTTTTTTTTTATTTTTTTATGATGAAGTCAAGTAGCTTCGAAAGAGATGAGTTTTCAGCTGTCGCTTGAAAATTGTCAGGGATACATAAATGCACCTTCATTTAAATCTGTAGTATGTAAAGCAGTGTGTGACCAGATAAACCACATTTTGAGGAACTACCTTTTAAATGTCAGTCATCCTGTTGTGAGTTACTGAGGCTTTTGCTCTTTCTCTCTCTTCTAGCTGCCCACAGGGCGCTCTTGTATTGAGCATTACCGACGGCTGAGGCGCTACTGCGTGTTCTCTCATGAGGAACTCACCTGCAAGATGGCGGCCTGCCCAGAGAAGCTAGATCTGAACCTGGCAGCCGCCACGCACAGGGAGATGTTCATTATCGTACAGGAGGAGAGGAAACTACGCAAAGGCCTCCTGGAAAGGGTGAGTGGAGATGATGTTTGCAGAATGAGGGAAAAACATCTGTGATTGGGCAGCTGATAATATTTGATTGGCTACAAATGTGTATAATATCAGTTTATTACAATGTATGTGAGTTCTGCTACACAAGTCTACAAGTGATCATACTATCAGTGCCTTCCACCTAGTAAGTTCATGCTTCATAAAAGTTACAACTGCATTTCCTAACCTGTGAACTATTAGCAGCCTTCTCTTTTGTTTTTATCAGTTAAAACTAATAAATTAAAAACCCTGTCAGTTTTGTTTATAGAGTATTTAGTGTTTCATTTTATTGGGTGTTTCTCCCCAGTAAAATAGGTCAGGGTTTTTTTTTATTCTTATTTCTTTCTTCTCTTGCATATAAAAAGAACAAGGTACTGTTTATGAGGAAATGTTTACAACATTTTTGTCTGTGCTGTTTTTTTAATTAGATGAAATGGAAAAAAAGTGAATCTCCTCTGTCTCCATTTTATTCACCTTCTAATATGTTTTTGTTAAAATGTTAAAAACTGATCCACATTGTCTATAATTAGCCTGCCCAAAATGCTAAGTAGACATCTTACTAGGTTTTGAATCAAAGGTCATGATGCATTAGTACACCTAACTGCTGCTTTTTGGCCACAATGTCACAATCACCTACAAATAAAATCAGAGGTGGATAGACTCTTTTTGACAGCTGATTGACTGTTTTCTACCGTGGTGTCATCTCTCAGGGCATAAAGGAAGCAGAAAGGGAAGCCTTTGAATTACTGCCTGATGATGAAAGACAATGTGACAAATGTAAGACCACCTGCTTTCTCTCAGCCCTGGCGTGTTCGAACTGCCAAGAGAGTCTTGTCTGCCTCTACCATGCCCAGGACCTCTGCTCTTGCCCTAGTGAAAAACTCTACCTCAGGTAAACCAGCACAGAGCGTCTATGCTACGTTCTTAGCTACAGATGTGTTCTGCCAGAAGTGTCTTATGTGCTTTTGTTCCCTCATCTATACAGGTATCGCTATACTCTGGATGAACTCTTGGCCATGTTGCATCGGCTGAAAGTTCGCGCCGAGTCTTTTGACTCATGGGCAAACCGAGTGAAGGAAGCCCTAGAGCAGGAAGAAGGCAACAAAATAGGTAAATGTGACAAACCACACAGAGAGACAAACTCTGCATTTGTGAACAGTTCTTATTAGCCATTTTAATAGGTGCTGGAGATGTGCAAAACTGAATGCAGCCCAAATGAATGTTTTCTTCTCTCTTCAGACATTAAAGATCTAGAGGTTCTGAAAGAAGAGGCAGCTGACAAGAAGTTCCCCAATAATGAGCTGCTCCAGCGCCTCAACACTGTCCTCGCAGACATCCAAAAGTGTGAGAGCAGCAGCACAGAGCTCCTCCGCAATAGCCAGAGCAGGAGAATGAGTCTGGAGGAGCTGAGGACTCTGGTGGACACCATGCAGAACCTGCCCTGTGTTATAAAACCGCTGGAGGAAGTGCAGGTAAGAAAATAGGCCAAAGATATAGCATATAAAATATTTGACCATCGGCTTGAAAGTTCAACCACTGTTGCTTCTTTTCCAGGCGGTATTGCAGAAGATAGAGGAGTTTAATGCACGTGCTCAAGCTCTGGTTGACAGCACAAAAGACGAGTGGAAGCAGGACTCTCCTCTACCCGCGGCTTCAGAGATCCAGGCCCTGCTGGAGGAGGGAGCATCGCTGCCTGTTATTGCCCCGGCATGTGAGCTTCTGAGTGGGCTGCAGGAGCAGGGTCGCTGGCTGGGAGAGGTCAGGCGGACGTTAGGGCCGGAGGGGAGCGAGGTGACTCTAGCTGTGCTGAGGAACTTGATGGAGTCAGGTTGTAATGTACCACAGAGCATATCGGTGGAGACCGCAATGGCTGAACTGCAAGAGCTACTGACTATAGCCGAGCGCTGGGAGGAGAAGGCACAGATCTGTCTGGAGGACAGGTGAGCTGGTTCAAGTGAGGGGCGGAATATGTCACCACACCAATGCAGCCTCCATTTTCATCTATCAATTGTTTCTTGCGAGCAGGCAGAAACACCATCTGTCGACGCTGGAGGCCATCGTGAACGAGGCTCAGCTAATACCAGTGCAGCTGCCTAACATCCTGTCCCTGCAGGCCTGCTTGAGCAGAGCTCGCGCTTGGGTCACTGATCTGGAGGAAATTCAGGTGAGAATAATTATGCCATTTCTGATAAACTGGAATTGATGTTCAATATAATAGTCAGCCAGTATGGTTTGGCCATTCAGGGTGGTTGCTTAGTTTGACTGTGTTCTTTTTTGCGTCTTTTTCTGAGAAGAACGGTGAGCACTACCCGTGTCTGGATGATCTGGAGGGTTTGGTGGCCATTGGGCGGGACCTGCCGGTGAAGATGGAGGAGCTGAAGCAGCTGGAACTGCAGGTGGCCTGCGCTCACTCCTGGAGAGAGAAGGCCAGCAAAACGTTCCTGAAGAAGAACAGCCAGCACAGTCTGCTGGAGGTGAAGAGACCATCTACACTTTTGACTCTGATTTGTTATTCAAGGTCTCTCACCAAAAATAGTCATTACTTTACATGACCATGGCTTACCCCCACCTCTGTGTAGGTGTTGTGCCCATGTGTTGAGAAGAGCAAGAAAATGGAGGAGAACTCACTGGGTACGGAAGCAGATTCTGATGTCAATGTATTAGGCCTCACTGCTCAGGACCTCCGAGACCCAGGAGCTATCGTGAGTTACTGTTTACTCATAACTGTTCCATTTATCCTTTGTGTGTTCATACATCAGACTGACAATTTGTCTGAATCAGTGTATGACACACTCTGTTCTAAAACCTAGTGAGCTGCCTACAGGGGCAGCACCTAACTTCTTAGCTGCCTCCAAAGATGGAAGAAATTGTAAGTTGAATCTTCTGTGCTCAGTGCCTTCCAAATCCATGACTTGTGAGATTCCATGACAGTTAAGACCCACTTTTAGTGTTCCAAATGAGGTCCATTAAAAGTACACCTCATTTACCATTAGCACGGATGGGCACAATGTATCTTTGTTTTCAAATGTTCAAATCGAAACAAATTGGAAACCAGAGTGGAACACCAATACAGGAAGTATACTATCAGGCTTTAGAAAGCTTTAACTTAAGTTTTGGAACAGCCTAGTGAATTTTATTTTCCTTAATCTCATTGTAAGTTGATTAGGTTTTGCATATTTATGCGACTTTTATGTCATCAATATCAGGTGATGGCATTCAAAGAAGGGGAGCATCTGGAGAAAGAGGCCCTCCTCCGCCTTCAGCAGGTGAATTTAACTAAACCCGGCGTAGAAAAAGGAGCAAACGGTGACCAGAACGGCATCAAGACCGAAAGGAAACGGAGTGACTCCATGGAGACAGACACGCCACATAACTCGGACAGCACCTTGCTGCAGAATGGTGGCTCCGCCCCTTCCGTCACCTCTAGCCAATCAGTGTGTGTGTGCAGTGGCCAGCCCTGCCCCTTGCTTCACCGGTGCCATCTATGCAAAGACTGGTTCCATGGAGGTTGTGTGCCCTTCCCATCACTGCTGGGCTCCTCCGACACAAATCTTACAAAGCCCCTCTGCTGGTGGGACTGGAACACACGCTTCCTCTGTCCGCGGTGCCAACGATCCCGGCGGCCACGGCTGGAAACCATTCTAGCACTGCTGGTGGCGCTGCAGAAGTTACCTGTACGCCTGCCAGAGGGAGAGGCGTTACAGTGTCTTACAGAGAGAGCCATTAACTGGCAGGGTCGAGCCAAACAGGCACTAGACTCTCCGGAATTACAGAGGGCGCTAGAGAGACTCCAACAAGTGGAGCAGGAAATGAACAGTATAAAAGAGGAAGAGCCAGAGGAGAAAAACAAATGGAATGGGGATACTGTAATTGTGTTGTCTGACTCAGAGGAAACAGAAGATGGTGTTATTGATCTGACAGAGGAAGTAAACTCGCCAAAAAAGAGCGAAGAGAAGGCTGCTAATGGTACACAGGTGAGGAAATGCAGTTGTAACTTTTATGAAATCAAACAAATGTAAAAATCTTGTACAAAAACAGCTTTTTCCTCTTCCTGTCCAGTCTGGCTGTCAGAATGGAGTTGCTAAGAAGTCAGGCACTCAGGACATTACAGGTTAGTTGCCTCAGTCATTCACAGGCCTCCTTGATGTGTGTAATCAAACTGCTTTAATTCATTTTTAACCTATCGGCTGTTGTCTCGTTAGGGGTGGAGTCTCTGTTGTCACTAGTGCCGTGTCTCAAAGGGCCGGTGATCGAGCTGACCACATCCACCAGAGCACAGCTGGAGGAGCTTCAGCTAGAAGGAGACCTGCTGGAGGTCACGCTTGACCAGACACACACTATTTACCGGCTCCTACAGTCTGCATCACAGCCGCACCAGCCAGAATGCCCTGCACACACTCAACAGGTGAGGGGGGGGGGGGGGGTGTTTCAGATCATCACCTTATACTGTGAAGACCATTTTTTATACTTCATAGGCCCTATCCCAAATGGCACACTTCATGTGCATTTACGGTCTGTGGCAAAAGAGCCGCCGGCACATTTAGGCCCAATCCCATTTCTACCCCTTTGCCCTTCCCCTTTCCCTCTGTTTTGCGCGTTCACGTGAAAGGGTTAAGGGTCTCGATCTGCCTTTTGGTGAGGAATGCCAGATAGCCCTTCAAACAAAGATTTTTCGGGACTACTCTTCAAACAAAGGGGTATGAATTATCTCAGCATAAACTGGCTTCAGCGGCAACATGGCTGCCCGAGCGAACAAAAAGACACACAAATGTAACCATTATTGGCATTAATAAAGATTTTAATGAAAAGTAATCATTTGTTTTGTTACATTCAATCGTGTGTTCAAAGTTACAGTCATGTTATTCAAAGCATTGTTTGCAAAAAATTGCAGACCTTTTCCTTGCAGTTTAATTTCTCTTTTCCTTTCTTTTCTTTTACCTTGCCATTTTCTATTTCTTAGCATTTCATTTCCTTTTCCTTAGTTTGCTGTTTTTATTATTTTCTTTCTTTTTCATTTTCTTGTCCTATTAATTTCCTTTCCCTTTCTTTTTCCCTATTCCCTTCATTTCCTTTGCCATTTTTATTTCCCTTCTTTATTTTTCCATCTTTTATTTCATGTTCTTTTTTTGTACTCTCCTGTCTTGAACTTGTCCTAACTTTAACCATTAGTGGGGGGTTTTTTACATAGCGAGGTAAGTTTTCCTCAACTTTTCTGGCTGTTAAAATCCTTAAGCTGGTTATTTAAGGTTGATTTGCATGTAGCCAAGGAATCCTGTTGTGACTACATTTTCCTGCTCATAGTTTATGTGATGTGACATGCTCTGCGACAACTGTGTTTGAAAACACTATTGTCCATGTCGATAAATACATTCATTCCAATCTATCTGGCTATATTTAAAGGGATAGTTCACCCAAAAAAAAAAAATTCTGTCATCATTTACCCCAAAGTTCTTTCATCTTTGGAACACAAATTAAGATATTTTTGATGAAATCTAACAGCTTTCTGACCCTCCATAGACAGCAACTGAACTACCACATTCAAGGCCCAGAAAGGTAGTAAGGACATTAAAATAGTCAACATGACATCTGTGGTTCAACTGTAATGTTATGAAGCTACGAGAAAAATTTTTTGTGCACAAAGAAACCAAAAATGAAAACTTTATTCAATAATTTTTTCTCTTCCATGTCGGTCTTTACCATGCGTTCACAAGAGTGTCACGCAGGAGCCGGCATTCTGACGTAGAACCTGAATGTGCTGCACTTGTTTACAAGCAGAGATGCACACAGTGTCATGAGCCTCTTTAGAATGCACGGTGGGACTGGACATTGCGAACGACATTTGAAATTAAAATCGCTATTTTTTTTTTGTGCACAAAAAGTATTCTCATAGCTGCATAAAATTACGGTTGAACCACTGATATCACATGGACTATTTTAATGATGTCCTTATACCTTTCTGGGTCTTGAACGTGGTAGTTCCTTTGCTGTCTATGCAGGGTCAGAAAGCTCTCGATTTCATAAAAAAATATTTACTTTGCAGGCTTGTAATGCTTACTTTTCTTTTTAGGAGCCACTTTTGTGCTCCTAATTTAAAAATGTAGGGCACGTTCAAAATCTTAGCCCTTCTAATCATAATCCCACAATTGTATCAAAAAGTGCCTTCCATTTATGAGTTGATATTGACTCTAACTTTATTACAATTGTCGTCTTTTGTCAAATTCTTAAAAATGAAATTTTAAGCTTTTTTTTTCAAATTTTAATTAAATACAGAATAAGAACAATATAATAATAATATATAGGGCTGTTACCAATCAAATGAAATCCGTATTAACAAAATTAATTTGTAGAGGTGGCACAGAAGAACACAAAGGTGGCTTGGTGTACTTTCAGACATTTAATGAGACTCAGAGGTGGCATGAGTGCAATTAAATTCATACATTTATGTTGAGATTAATGTTTTAAATATAAAAATTTGAATATAGAATATTAAATGATTTAAATAACAGAAAAGATACTTTTAAAATTAAACTAAAACTGCCAGCAGGTGGTGGTAAGTCACTGATTTTTATTACTGAATCATTCTTTCAATTGATTCATTCGAACGGCTGAATCATTCAGGACGTTCGCTTTATGAATGGGTACTCATGATCACTGACTCACTGATTCTTTAAAAACCCCCGTTCATTCATAAACGAAACACCGCTGTGTTTGAATGGAGATGCGCTGTCTTTTTTTTGTAACTATTTTCGACTACGAAAGAGCAAAATCAGAAACACTAGTGTTATAGGCAGACATGTTATCATCTTAATATTAACTTACTTCCTTGTTTATTGAATGTAATTTGTATTAATCATTATCTCCATTTACAAACTCCCTTTAAAAATCAAAGCTATCACTCATCTTTAGTTCATCGCAATCACATTTATAATCAACGAAGCTCGCTATACTGCGTGATGAATCTCTTATTTACACCGTCTACACTTTGCTTATGAAAGGATTCGTGAGATATGTCTGTGATACATTACTCAACGCTGCAAAATCATGTAGAAACTTTTGAAGCTCCCCTGAGCGCAATCACAAGTATGATGATGATCGGGTCAGTCACACTGGTGCTCCTAAATCATTTTTCATAGTCGCACGCAGTAGTTTTCAGTCCCAAATGCGACTGAAATGGTCACACTGTAGAGCCCTGATATTGTTTCCAAGATTAAAAGAATTTCTTAATGGTTTTTGGTTTGGAACGATATGAGGGTGTGTAATTAATGACAGAAGTTTCAATTTTGGGTGAACTAACCCTTTAAGCATATGCTAATAGCTACCAGAGTGGGATTAACTATTGTATATATTTGCAAATCTTTTGAAACCGTGAAAGGCTCTGTTTGTTTATCTTAAAGGGGTGGTTCACTGGTTTTTTTCTAGGCTTGATTGTGTTTATGGGGTGCAGTCTAACATGTATTAATGCTTCGTTTTTTTTTAAAAAAAAAAAACAAAAAAAAGGAAAAAAAAAAAAAGACGCAATATCTTTTTCACATAATTTAACTTTATTCCACACCTCTCTGTCCCTTCTCGAGAACGCTCTACAATTTTCCTGTTTTATTAAGCCCCCATCGAAATAAGGCGATGTGCTCTGATTGGTTGCTTAGCCCAGTGTGTGTGATTGGCTAACTCCTCTATTTCCCGAAACTTCCCCCCCTCTTCTCACCTTCATGGTGCTCTGTTTTCTTGGGAAACAACGGCTTCGTTACTATCGCTTATCAATTTGAGTTTGATTGAGACGCAGAGGATATTATTGAAGAGGATCGTGCAGAACCTGTGAAAGCACTGTTTTTAATGGTAGGCCTATGTTTTTTGTTGTCTCATAATTTTAGATATGATGTTATTTGTAAATTCTACTGCTTATGTTAGCTGTTAATATACAGTTTTATCCTGATTAAAGCTTTAATACACTATGGCAACTGCACACTTTAAACGCTGCACCATGTTTAACGCTTCTCATAGCTATGTGAAAGTAAGTGTATAATTGAAACAGTTCATTGTTGGAGCTGAGCTGAATGAGAGAGAAAGAGAGAGAGACCCCAAAGCAGGGCGATGCGAGGAACAGGATGAGAACGCTGCTTTAGAACATTGATTTTGAACTTGTGAATCCATTAGAATCGTTAGAGGACAGAATCGCGATTCATATATGAATAGATTTTTACGTGCACCTGTATTTTTCTCTTCCTCTTCTCTAAAGCAGCGCATCATGGTCTCGCCCCCTTTGTGGCCTTTTCCCGAGGGCGAGGTTTATCTGGGTTGTTACGTCACGAACCCGGGAAGTAACTTGTTGTAGTCCCTACCAGCCGTTTTTGTAAGCATTAAACTGCCAGAATTTTAGAAGACAATATCTCCGTTTGCATTGAACTTTCAGCTTTGGAACTTTACAGATATTGTTTATGCTCAAACAGCAGCATTACACACTAACTAAAGTTGAAAAAAGTGAAAACGCATAATAGGACCCCTTTAATTCAGCAATGTTTATTTTTCTGCCCTTTTGGACCCCTCATAATCAGGCTTAATTCATTTTGTGTTTCAGATTGAGCTGCAGGAACAGAGAAGCTCGGGTCGTGGCAGCAAGTCAAAGGACTCTAGGAGGAAGAGAAAGAACCAGAAAACCGAAGGCGAGCCTAAATCTACAGATGCTTCTGAATGCAAGAAGACAAAATCTACAGATCCACACACAGGTACACACTGCTGTCAGGCACACATTTTATTTACTATCAAATGTCTGTGATCAGCAACAAACACACTTGCTCTTCTCTAGAGTTGGGAATCGAAAATCGATTCCAATTCCAGAATCAGATACTTAAGGTCAGGAATCGGATACTTGTTAGTAAAATTTCGATTTGCAGACTTCTCGCTAATCCAAGCGCTCCAAAATTTGGCTACATTTGCGATCAGAAGCCAAAAAAGCCAAAGTATAATATCTGATAAGCTAAACATGTTGCAAGAGAGGTGTCACCACCAACATGACGAAGCACTTTAATTACATTTTTTAAAGGGGTCATATGATGTTGCTAAAAAGAACATTATGTTGTGTATTTGGTGTAATGAAATGTGTTTATGCGGTTTAAGGTTCAAAAAAAAACATTATTTTCCACTACTGTACATTATTGTTTCTCCTCTATGCTGCCTGTCCAGCCGGAGCGACGATTCAAAAACTTTAAAACCCATTATAAACGAGGTATTTGTTGCATCCAGTGGTGACATAAGTACTGATTATAATGACTTACACTGTCTTTTTACACGTTACGTTGCAATCGTGCCTTGTAAACATAAAACCATGTTTGTATTTGTGATCGGAGAAATGACAAACACAAGCCCTACTCTAACTCTGCTCAAAACTCGCGTTTGAATCGTCAGTGTCAAATTTTTTAAATATAAAAAACGTACTTACGGTCTGAGAGTCAGAACAGCCGGCTTTGTTGTCTACTCTACCAGGATCAGGAAATAGTCCTCAATAAAATGCGCTGCGCACACCTGAATATTTGGGTTGAACTGTCCTGGAACAATGTTGTAAATACAACTTAACCACTTATTTCCAGTTGTGTCCTCTTTTGGAAGACCAAAAAAGTAGTTTCGCTTTCATCGAATGAACAACTCCACAGCTGGCTTGAGTGAGCGGAGGCCAGCTTGAGTGAGCAACCACATGTGACGATCCCGGGCTGGCACTCCGCTTCGTCCACTGTGAAGCCGATCCGGCGATCCACAGGTGAAGGTGAAGTAATTTTCCTCACTCCCTCACGGATCAGCTCCGTAGGCATGACAAGCATATATGTGGTCCCTTTGGAAGACCAAACAAAGTATTTTCACTTTCGCAACGAAACACAGCACCTTCACGACTTGACAGCGGCGGCAACAACAATACTACAGCGAGAGTTAAAATTATGCCTTCTTTCTTTGCGTGAACAATTTGGAGGCGTTATGCAAATCTTCTTATCTGCCCACATAGTGACGTAGACACGTGGGGCGTGTTAGAACGAGGTGTTTTAGGAGGGCGTGGACCAGTCTTACTTTTTATAAAGAATATCTCTTTGGATTGAGACTTTAGTCTTTGCAACTTCAAAAATCTTCTTTATGCACCAAGAGCTTTTAACAATCCAAAGAGAAAGGAAAAATTAAAATCACATCACATTTAATTTGAGACCCCTTAATTTTTATTCCTCAACCTTTGCATTGCGATCTCACAACGTTGTATCACTTGGTTGTACACTTCAGGTACGTCACACATCAGTGGATTTGAAAACAAAGTTTAACATATCTGCTTTCGCACCATGCCAAAAAAAAAAAAAAAAAAGCGACCTTAAAGAGGCAGCATTGTCTGTCATGAATGAAACTGCTTTCATTCTTTTCAACCACACAGCATCATGATTTCTGTTACACAACATTCAAATCGCAGAGTACTGGGGACAGTTTAAGTTCGATATAAAACTCGCGCTTAAACTAAGGTAAATCACCTTTGGAAAGTAATTTGACACTTGGTTCAATTAATACTTTTCGATTACATTAATGTGTAAAAAGGGGCTGTTAAAGATGTATTTGTCTTTGAATCATTCGAGAGATTCATTCAAAAACACTGATTCGTTCAGTTATGAAACGAGTCAATCTTGAGTGAGTCATTGAATCATTCATTCATAAATCACATGTGATTGTTTAGTCTTTAGAATCATGAGAACCACAACTTCCATTCGGGGGGGGGGGGGAAACTAAATCCATAATCATGCAGCTCTATTTTGTACACAAATAGCTCTTAAAGAGTCTAGTTTTTATGCAGCCTGTTGATTTTTGTTCATGGTATGCAGCTGCAACTAAATGGTTTGCAAAAAAGAGGCATCACAAATGATTGATATCATTTTTTAATCGCATTAGTATCGAAACAGAATTGGAATTGATAAAATTCAAACGATACCCAACCCTACTCTTCTCTTGCAGATCTTGTGATGATTTCCTGAAGCTGTAGAGGGGCGGACGATGTGAACGAGAGGAGAACCACAGAGACCGAAAAACGCAGGCCTCAGGCTCATTTCCCCACATAAGCTCACATTAATTTTTTTCAACCCATCAAGTGGACGCTCCCCACCATACTAACCACTGCACTTTTTCCTGTTTTCCTTCCCCTTTGTCTCTGTTCTCACCCCTCATCCTGAACGGTGCACTGGCGCAGGCTGCAGATCTCTGTTCTCTTAGGGGAGGGATAAAATGAGATTTGCCCTGCAGTTAAGCTGTCTGTCTTTATAGATGTACCAAACTGTTCTTAACGCAAATGCCGTGTGCTGCATAAAACGACTTGTCCAGGTATTCACACACAGACACACTCGATGACGGGCAGAAGGGGCGTTGCTACAATGACACTTGTATTCTTTTTGTACCGAGTCTCACATTTTGTCAGGGAGATTCAACATTGTGAATAAACTAGTATAATATTTTGAAAGTGACGGAAAATCAAAGGCATTTACGTTCTGGTGCTACTTTCCTAAGATAGGTAACTGCATAGTCCTTTCTCTCTTTTCCACGTCCTCTGAGTTTTGCTGTCTTCATTGTCATTTCCTTTCAGTGTCTCTTTTAAGCTACCTGCTCTCTACCCCTCTTCCTCTCCACAGAATTGTACAAAATCTCACTTTAACTCCCTTTATCTCCATCTTATTTTGTCGCTGGGGTTCTAATTATTCTATTATTATTATTATTGGTATTGCTATTGCAGACACACATTGTCGTGAGTTTGTGTATAAACATTTTCATTTCAATGTTGCCTTTTTTTCTTTTCACTCTTGTTAGAAAATAAAAGTTTAGACTTGTTTTCGGAATCTGTTTCATGACTTTTAACCACTTATTATAAACTCGTAGCTTATCTGACGTGTTAAACTGAGGTTATTTTCAAGTAGTATGTTTTTGAGTTTCAGAGGTCCTCTGTTAGCAGCGAGCACGACACGAAACAGCCGTCACATAGTGAGATTTACAAAAGAATCACAGTTAAGGTAAGCCAAAACGAAGATAAGTAGACATGTCAATATTTATTCAGCACATTTGGAAAGTCTTTGTGTGTTTTATAATGTATGCAAAATTATAAAAGAGGATGAATCAAAAGAGCAGCACAGTCATCATCAGAGGAGTGATTTTAAGTTTAAGAACATGTTTATAAACTCGCATAGCTGATTAAAAATGTTTCATATCACAAAAACATTTTGCAAGACAATCAGCTAGCGAACATAGTACTGGCCATGGCTAGAAATAATTAAATCAAAACAAAACTGTGGTCCCTTTCATTTAAATGTCGGATGAATGGCTTAAAAATGAATGTGAACCCATAATATAAACGTAACAGTAATAAAGACCCAATTAGAATAGTTAAAACTATGATTAAAATGTTATAATTGCATTTTTATGCAAACTGATCAGTTACAAAAATGTTACACTTTTCAGTCATATCTGGGTCATAAAGTGCAAAATTGTCTGTGCAAGTTCAAGAATCCTGCCTCTCAAGAAGACCGTCCAGGAGCTTCTCACACATGTAGAGACAGCGAGGAACATGGAAGAACCCTGGACAAATGTTGGAGAAAATTTTAAAATGTGTTCAAATATATTAGAAAACAATGTTATATTCACAATATTATGAAAATCGTTGACCCCAAACTTTTGAATGGTAGTGTAAGCTTATTAATTGGGTCTGAAAGATGCTCTGCTGCTCAAAAAAGGTATTAATTTTGAATATGAATAATCACAACAAAAATCTACAGAAGGTGAGCGTGAACCACGTTTGACAGTGATTGAAAGCATTTTCTTCATAGCTACTCACCTTTGAAGGGTCCTCCTTTGAAATCCAGCACAAGTTCTCCCTGACGACTCAGATATCCAAACCATTCGCCATGTTCCTCATCAGCAAACTTGAGAAGAGTACATGATGGATCTGAACTTGTGATTATACTGAAAGAGCCTTACTCCAAATGAAATGTCTCTGAAACATCTCTTACATGTGTGAAGGTGTAGTCGTAGATCTGCTTGAACCGGTCCAGTAGCACAGGCTCTCCGCTGTGACTGTAAGCCATCAGGTAAGCAATCAGAGCTTCACAGTGAGGCCACCACAACTTCATATTCCACTCTAACTGTAAGACATACATTAAAACATGTCACAATTAAAGCGCAAGAGCTGAACCACAAAAAAAAGCTTTGGCTGAAAACCAAAATATTAAAAGTCAGAAGGTGCATTTCCACTTAACTTGGTCTGAGAGGAAATAACTCCCCATACCAGCAGGGGGCAGTAATCTATTCATTATTCAAAAAGGGAACTCAAAACTAAGACTGGATATATGAACTTTACACAACGCAGTGCCTGTTTACAATTTTGAATAGAAATCATGGTGGGTCACTTTGTCCATTCTAGGCAGCCATGTGATGAAATTATTGACATATTGGAACTCATTGTTGCACACTTTCAGCACCTTAGTTTTTTTTCTTCTCGTGCACTGGTTTACTAAAGCTGAACAGCCAATCAGAGTGATTTTTCTCTGAACACGCGTTCAATCAGCCAAAAAGCTACAGACAGGATCTGATTAGTGCCTATGGTGTGGAACAGACGCTCAGTGATGGCCGACTGTTGGCTTGTTCTCGCCTACGTCAAATTTGACATTGAATTATGGATATAATCTGACCTGAGTCGGACAATGACCGTCTACATCCAGGAAGTAGAAAAGGCCGCCATGTTGTTTGTCCCATCCGGTGTGGAAGGGGATCTCCATGAACTTATCCACTGCTGTCTCCTGCAGCTGCACGTCTCCTTTTTTCAGCGCGTACTGCAGCAAGAACCAGCCAGCCTCCAGAGCGTGACCTAGAGAGAGACGCCACTGATAGTAACAGATGCTGAATTTATGAGGAAAGTGCCAGTGAGGTTGGATTTATTCCAAGCCTCTTTATAAGATGCACATAAACAAGCTAACAAACTGATTAGAGAATTCATGAGGAGGCTTCATTCATATTGTAATCAAGAAGTCATTGATCCTGTTGTATTCTGAAATGCTCTTTTACCAGGGTTCTGCAACCGCCCTTGACAGCCAGGAAGTTCCTTTCCATTCAATGTGACATTTTCCAAAATGGCTTTTCCATCTCTCTGAGATGAAAGAATTTAGTTTAATGTATCATTTGGCATTTTCTTCATCTCAGAATTTTTTTTCATTGATACATTATAGGCACATTTTAGGCTTAGTGTCACAGCACTGAAGCTTGTTTAATGTTGGCTCACCTGTATGTGCTGCAGTATCCGTTCCACACACCATCCGCTCAGGTCTTTGTACTTTTCTGCAACATCAGTTCTACCCTCTGTCAGCTGATCTACCAGGCACAGGAGCATCATGGGAACTGCCATGCTGTTGACTGGCAGATCACCAGGAGGTTGAGGACGACCAAGATCTGACGAATCAGTCTGAACCCAGAATATCAACCGGTCCATCATGCTCTCAGCATCTGCCTGTGGAGAACACGGACAAAACTAAACCTGACATGAGATATATGAAATAAACTAAAGATATAAAAGTTATTTCAACATAAATCAGAGGTGAGAAAACATTTAAATGCATAAGCTATAAGTCACTGAAAGCTGCTCAGTTTTTAATAAAACATGTATAAAGCATGACTGGCAGAGTCAATTCTGTATGCGTTATGTCATTATTATTTAATCCATTTTAAGTTCTAGGTGAGATGCTGACTTAATAGTTTCACCTGCATCTCTTTGTCTTGTGTAATCCTGGACAGCTCATCCATGGCCATCACATAAAAACACTCGCTGAATATCGTCCTTTGAACCTTCACTGTTCGCCCATCTCTCGTCAGGCAGAAGGCACATTTCCCCGGGCCGCTGGAGGCCTGAACTCGAGCAAACTTTTGCAGAAATGCAGCACCTGAAAGCAGAGGCGGACAAAGTACACAACTCCATTACTTGAGTGAAAGTACAGATACTGCTGGTCAAATATTACTCCATTACAAGTAAAAGTTGTAGAGACAGATTTTTACTTAAGTAAAAGTACAGAAGTACTTGCTTTTGAAAGTACTTAAGTACCAAAAGTACATTTCCTTTTTTGTGTCAATGCACTGTTTTATTGTTGTTGTATATAATACTTGCAATACCTTTGAAGCAACTTAAAATACATTACACCTACTGAATACACTGTTTATGATAGCTTGTAGTATCTTTGGAATAAAGAGCTTTTAGAATGTAAAACACTATGGGGGAATTTGTTTTTATTAGTATTAACCCCTACCCACCCCCACAAAAGCAGGATGGTAGTGATCTCACACAGCTCTGGACACATCTATGTGTAGCCATTCATCCACATTTGAACAGAGTGAACAGTGAAATTGCTGTAAATAACACAGTGATAAGGAAGAACATAAATCAAACCTGCTTTAAAACCCAGCAACACAACTGTAGCTGTACAACTTTACAACAGCAGCACTGCTTTAACAAAAAATCAAAACAGCAAGGCTTATTTTTTAAAAAAATTAAAAATGCTGTCTAATCGCTCTCGCTGTACTTTGATGTCTCACACAGAACAGTCTGTGCATTGCTGCTTCAGTCAAACACCTTTTGTGTTTTATTAGGAGATGCACAAAAGTTATTCTGTGGCTTTATAGGTAATATTTTAATTTACACAATTTAGCAAAATCAGACAATATTGTCTAATATAAACCACAATATTAACTTATTGAATTGTTGTAAATAAATATCACATTTGGAACTAGTCAGTGTTCAAAAAATGCTGGGAAATCACTTCAAGTAGCCCTACAAGAGTGAGTACTGATAAACTGTCTGAAAAAAGAAAGTCACGTTTTTAGAGAAGAAAAAAAACCACCAATGACTTTCAAAGCGCTACATAGTAAAGACTTTAACTTCGAGGACCTTGATAGAAAATGGAGTGGAGTGAAAAGTACAATATTTGTCTTTCATATGTAGTGAAGTTAAAGTCATAAGTTTACAGAAATAATAATACTCAAGTAAAGTACAGATACTCAAAAAGTGTACTTAAGTACAATATTCAAGTAAATGTACTTAGTTACTGTCCGCCTCTGCCTGAAAGTCAAGATGCACGTATGCATGTTAACTTTTGAACACGGTCATTTGGGGAAATTCAATTATTTTGACTTATGAATTACTGTGTGTGTCAACGTGTTTCATGCATTAGCTTTTTTTTAGGGGCAGTAAAAAAAAAAAAAAAAAGCCATTTTTATGAACATGTAATTTCTGCAAATCCAGTTTCTGCATATAAATCTCTCTCTCGGCTCGCCAATGCTGCATTTATTTGATCAGAAAAACAGTAAAACACTAATATTGTGATATTATTACAAATAAAAACTTTTCTCTTTTTAAAATGTAATTTATTCCTCTGATAGTAAAGCTGGATTTTCAGCAGTCATTACTCAAATGGATGGATGGAAAAAGCAACTGAGAAACTGAATCCCAAACCCCCTTGGAAATTAGAGCCTCAGAACTCCTCCGGTCCGTTGTGCACTTTTCCATAGTTTCGGGATTGTTCAGCGTTTTTGCCTGTTGCCTATTTTTCCTAGTACCCCCTAAGTGCGAGTCATTGCGTTCGACTATCTGACCATAACACTCGTCATTACACCAGTTCCCTTTTACCTAGCATTATCACAATAAGCTAACATAACTTATTTATGACAGATTAAAAAAAGTCAGCTTATGATTAATATATGAATAGAAAGAACTTGAAAATAAACACTAAAATGGAAGAAAACTAACCTGTCTCCCTTGTAACCACACATATTTCAGCTCATCATAGACCTTCCCATCTTTTCCAAGGCAGTTAAAAAAACCACTAAAGTCAATAAAATGAAAAACATTTAACAGGGGCATTATATTTAATCCACATGTTAAATCAATTAATTGTTAAATTAACTTAAACACATAACTCAGCAAAGTATGTCTTTTGAATACTCTTTGAATGATGGGTGTCCCTCAGGGTTCAGTGCTGAGGGCAATTTCAATGTTTCAGCATTTAAGTTTGTTAACCATTCAGGGTTACAGAATACAAATATTTTAGCATCCAGTTAGATATTTAAAGAATTAGGCCTATAAGGAAATTCTGCTAAAGCCATTTATTAAAATATGAATCATTTCACCCGTGTTCCTGGTCATGGGAATATTTTAGCCAGAAATCCACGACTCTGTCCAGTTCAGTCCGGATTCTCTCTCGATACTGTTCCAGCAGTGCTGCAGTCATTGTTCCTTAAAATAAAAAAGTGATGGTTTAGGGTCCTACATGATGGCTGTTTTATAGTAGGACATAATACAGTCTGAACATGTGGGGGTCTTGCAGTAGTGATCCTGTGATGTTAAAAACTGACCCTTGATCTTTGTCAGTGAATCAGTGTTTGTCCAACTTTATATCTCTGTCAGCTGTGTATCATACACCTAAAATGTTTGCATAATCAATAACTCAGCAATGCAAAGATGAATTCAGTTTAAGTCTTGTTAAACTCTCCTAAATAAGCATCCAAGTACGTGAAGCAGTGTGTTTTCTATATGCTTGTTATCCATGAAAACTGTGACAGTATCTTAACCAATCAGAAAAGCATTTTTTCAATAGCAACCACTGTCAGCCGTTCAGGTGATTTATTAAACACAAGCTTTTGCTTACTGCTTCATTAACATTATCTGCTTGAACGAACTAAAAGCTTTTAGAGCTAAAGGCAACTCTGAAGGTGTGTTTGCTGACTCTCTACAAGAAGTTACTTATTAGTTATTAGAACTCTGCATATTGCGTGCCAGTGGAACAACACAACGCTACGAGAAAAACAATACTCATGTCAAAACTAGCGTCCCTTGGCATTCCCCTGCTCGCAAAACACTTCATATTCACTTACCTGTTTTTCCAGAGGAAGAAACCCCTCCTTCTATAGCCTACTATACTTGACTGTTTTTTAAACTATCTTCTTTTTAGTGACAGTGAAATTAAAAGCGCTTATAAATCGACTCTCCCTCAGTTTTTGCAGAGACAGTGAAAGACGGCGCATCATATGACCAACATCCAGACAGCTGCTCCCGTTTATTCCGCTTTCCTGAGCTCATTCGCCAGCTGCTGTCCCTGCTCATCCAATCACAGCGCGGGAGGACAGGCGAGGGCGTGTTTAGTGGGCTCACGGAAGCGCTGCACTTGCGCAGCACGCTTTAGTTTCGCAAGCACTGCTGCTGTTTGATTTCTGCGCAAACAGAGCGCCTTTTCACGATGGAACCGTTTTACTGCAAATGCAGGTAGACTGTCATTAAAGCAAGTTGTTTAAGTTGTATAAATAGTTCGATATGGTTAGATTTTTTACAATAGGACACAACTTACAATATTGACATTAGAAATACTTATTACACATTAAACATTCGCCACAGTAGCTCTTTACCCCGTTATTATTTTTACTACTAATAAAAATGAAAACACTGAATAGGACAACCATGTAGTTGAACAAGTGCCATGGTAGAATTGTGTTTTTTATTTAATGACCTTTCAGGTTTTACAATAAAACTGGCCTCCACTCTCAACAAAAAAGTTAAACAAAATGACAGAATGATTTCAGCAGATTTTGTATAGTTTTACAGTACTAGGGCCTGTCAGTAATTGTAGTTATTATAATAGCTAATGGTATTTTAAGATTACCATGGGTGTGTTTTTTAACATTATTTAATTATTATAGAACACAATGCAATGTACTGCAACAGACTGTGAAAAAGTTTAATAACAAATAATGAATATAATGACACACTGTGTACTGTGTTTGCAAATGAAGCACGCGTTTAGTCAGATTCAGGAGTGGAGGTTCTTCTGTAGAGCTGTGTGGACTTTCCTCAGGTTCTGTCTCACTCGGACGAACTCCAAGAGCTGGACCTCCTCACATAGCCTCTGCTCCTCCTCCTTCTCCTTCTGAGAAGCAACAAGACAAATCACTAAACACTTCAATCTTAACCTTAAATTTGACCGTGGTAACGAGATTCCACCAGTTACTACAGGTATTGAAACATGTGGTAAACAAAATTACATTAAAGATCGTGAAAGCACAGTTCATTCATATTAATTTATTATGATAACACAGAATTTTTTTTTTGAAAAGTAGCAAGTATGCTGGAAACTAGAGGTAACATGGTCAAGAATTAAGGAACATACAAGAGCAATGTGAAAAAAAAAATCAATACTACACATTTGTGTTCGATTAGTTGTTTTCAGCACACACACACTTCTGACCATCATCTCCTGATGTTTGCTCTGGCGTTCGAGCAGCACCTGCTCCAGAGGACCCCTGCTCTGCTCTCCCTCCTCTCTCTGGGTCTGCTCTGTCTTCCTCTTCTCCAGAACCACCTGAAGCTCCGGCTTACAGCACACCACCAGCCCTCTGTCCCGCCCAAAGGCCCAAGCACAAACAACACATATAAAAGTAACATTTGACCAGTGCTATGCTAGCATTTTTATATGCTGTAATAGTTTTGAATTAGCTTTTTATTTTAGTTTTCATTTGAAAGTTTTTCATGTAATATTAATATTTGATTTTATTTCAACTTTACTTAAATTAACGAAAACTATTTTAATAGTTATTTTAGTTAACATCAACAACACTGCATGTAAAAGTAATAGAAGAACTGTACTTAATATCCTTAAGGAGAAAATGCTTTTTTTTTTGTCCAGGAACCACATTCCTATCAAACAACTATGGACCAATAACTATGCATAAAATCAGATAGATTGATAGGAATATTGATCCTACTGGGGGGGAAATCTTCCAAATATACAGCAAAATAACTGGTGATAATGTATCTAGGTAAAATTTACATTTGCATTTTTTGCATTTAGCGAACACTTCTATTCAAAAATTAAAAAATGACATTTTATAAAAATTTTTGAGGAAAAGCTAAAATAATTTTTCTTGTGTTTTTGTATTATGACATTGTATGGTATGGAGCCCCTCACAAAAACATTAAAATAATGTTTCCTCCCACGTTGTATTATTTCCATTACAAATATTTTAAGAGGGAATGTTTCTCAGGGGAATGTAAAAGTTTTGTATCAAAATGCTAAAGTTTTACAATGAAATGTGACATTTTTTAGGGAAACACAAAACTTTTACATTCCCAAAATGCAAAAGTTTTGTGTTTCCCTAAAAAATGTCACATTTCATTGTGACATTCACACATTTCATTCACACTTCTGTTGCAGTCTTTTCCATTCACCGCAACAGAATGCAAAAGTTTTGCGAGGGAACAATTTAAGTATTTTCTCGGGGGAATAAATTACATTTCAATGCTTTTGCGTTCCTCTAAGAAACTTTCTGCTTGCCCACAAAAGCATGAAATACACTTTTTCTTTCAACCTAGTATTACTTCCAACACAATGTTTACAGTGGAATGTAAAAGTTTTATATAAAAAACATCCTTCTTATCTTTTTTCAACCCATCACCAGGGGACTAAGGGGCTTCATAGATATCATGAGATTTAACTGTAATTTTTGAGCCCATATTTCTCTGCCAAACTGACCGAACTACTGTTTTTTCAGTAGTGTCAGCAGGCCTATCATTACAATGTCTGCCACAGTGTGGCCTGATAATACCAGAGGGTGTACTATTGCAGCCTGTGTGTCCACACATGACTGCCTGACACAAAAGACCAGCGAGAGAGAGAGAGAGAGAGAGAGAATGAGGCATCATTAATATTTCATTAATAAACTCGGCGATTTATTAAAGTCTCCATGACAGTATCTGATTTGGAGCATTTTATGGTGATCTTACTTTTTGTGGGCCAGTAACAGCTCCTTGTGAAGCTCCTGATGGCTCCTCGAGGCTTTCACCGGGTTGTTCAGGTTCCAGGGGCCCTCGGCAATATCACATTTATCTGCATTTTCATAGACACAAAAGTTAATTCTGCAAAATTCTACAAGACACACTTCTCATGTCACTGTCTGTGAAAAACACCAGGACAACGCACCTCGTTTATCGCCATGATGATGCAAAGAACTACAATTAAAAGTGTCTGTGGACATCTTTGTTCTGGCCTGTGCTGCTGCTGGTCTGCTGGAGTTGGAGACGTGGTTGTGTCCTGCGAGGCTGTTGGATAAGGCATTTCTGAGCTCTTGTTCGGACGGTCTAGTCGGGAGTGTTTTTGCAGCGGCCGATCTCATTGCACACACAGGTATCAAGAAGAGCCCTCAGCCAAAGCTCCTGCTGCATGCTGGGAAACTGTGCGTTTGGGATCGTCAATGAAAGCAAAGAGAGTGACAAGAGGGGTGAGTTTCACCTAAGTGGGGATCTATAATTTATCAGCTGGTCAAATGCCTGCCCACTCAAATGATTTATTTGTCATTTCAAGCAAAATTAGAACAGATTGCTGACTGCCAGATAAATGCATGCATTATATTTTCATGCAAGTGGCTAAGATGTATTATAAATTTGACTAAAAATACATTTATATACTGCAAACATCTATGTATAGGAATAGACACACAACAGCATTATATTTAAAAGCATTAAAATAACCATAATCTCAGTTTTGACAGAAAAGCATCAGAACAATTGAAACACGCAAATGCAATGAATAATTCACTCAGATACTGATTCCAGTCTAGGCATGTTGTAAACCTCATCATCCAGGTGTAATGACACTATTGTGGAAATCACACTTATGTTGAAACAAACACTGTGCGGATAAGCTGTATTAAAAATATCGAAAGCGCAGCTCTGAACTCACCGAAAGTGCGTCAACGCTCCCTGAGCGATGTCCCATCTGAGCAGCAGTGAGTACAAGCTATCTATTTACCACACAACAACACAGGGGACACCTGAGAAAGCTGCCACTTTATCTCGCTGTCCGTCAATGTGAGGCGCACTTCACTTGAACGCCGCTTGGGGGCAGTGAGGGAACGACAAATCCAAATAACTCACAATCTGTCACCGAGTGCGCAAAAAGACGCACGCACAACTTCTTCTTTATTACAAATATGTTGCACATAAATAATGTGAATAGTTGGCTATTTTTAAAAACTACATTTTAAGTCGCGTACACTCATGAGATGAGGACTCCAGTTATATCAGTAGCCTAATAAAAGCGGGTTTATTTTGAAGAGTGGGTCGCCTCATGGAGGCAGGTTTAGATCACATGACCAGCCAAAAACGCGTTATCGGACGCTATCCGATTATAGAATAAAATGTGACCCTGGACCACAAAAACCAGTCTTAAAGGTGGGGTAAGCGATTTTTCAAAAAGGCTTTAGAACTGATTCGGGCCGACTAGCGAAACAATCTTGTAGCCAATCAGCAGTAAGGGGCGTGTCTACTCGTGATGTGGAGGAGAGAGCGTTCAGTGCACAGGACGGACATTAGCCGAGCCGAGCGACGACAGAAAGATAGAGATGGCAGATAAAAAACATAAGAGGAAAACGTCTGCGGAACAAATAAAGGCTTTAACGAATTAACAAGTTGTAGGAATGAACAGCCTATATCCTTCCCCCGCAGTGTCCCGCAGCCCTGCACCCTTCACCTAATTTCACCGACTTAATCGACCATGATAGCTTTAACCATGATTGCATCTCTTATCGACAATTAATCGATCATCGATTAATCGTTGACATCCCTACTGCATACATACACAAAATGGATGATTTAATGTAATGCATGAGCAAAATATTTTTTTAAATGACCTTTCTCATAATTTAATGATTATTTTGGACAAATATTTATAAGAAATATATACAAAAACATGTATTTTAGCACTAATCTGAAGAGCAAAACCTCACATTTACCAAATCGGACAGCACAAACACAGTAAATTCCAGTACAAAATATGCCATTTTTGCTGGATAAAAGATGGATATCTGTTGTATTTTTGTATTAAATTAATTAGAAATGTCCCCTGATATAAAAGTGATCATTGTTTGAAATGAAAAGTTATTGAAAAATTTGTAAAATTGAAAAGAGTCCATGGACATGACGTGTACCCCTAATTATAGAATGACTTAGTATTTTGTTGCGCTGCGCCACTCACGCCCGGTGTAGACACGGTGTAACATTGGTTTTGCTTTGTTTCACAGAACTAAACGTTGCCTGGGTTGCGTACGTATGTGTGGGGCGGAGCTATCAAAATAGGGGAGAGACCCATTTGGGGTAGGGGCGTGTTTGTTTTGGTGATTTCAAATATCAACATTGGCTACCAGAAATCACTTACCCCACCTTTAAGTCGCTTGGATATATTTTTAGCAAAAAAAAAAAAATTGTATGAGTCAAAATGATCGATTTTTATTTTATGCCAAAAATCCATAAGGATATTAAGTAAAGATCATGTTCCATGAAGATATTTAGTAAATTTCCTACCGTAAATATATCAAAATGTAATTTTTTATTAGTAATATGCATTGCTAATAACTTCATTTGGACAACTTTAAAGGAGATTTTCTAAATATTTAGATTTTTTTGCACACTCAGATTCCAGATTACAAATAGTTGTATCTCAGCCAAATATTGTCCTATCATAACAAACCATACATCAATGGAAAGCTTATTTATTCAATTTCAAAAAAGTTTCCCTTATGACTGGTTTTGTGGTCCAGGGTCACAAAAAAGCATGGCCGCAAAACGGAGCGTTTAACATGACTGAATATCAAAGGGTGTATTAAAATACTAATACTATTTTTAGTATGTTTGTAGACGTCACTATTTCATGAGAAAATTAATACATTACATTAATACATTTCTTCAGACCCTTTCGTTACATTTGCATTGAGGGAGAACAGTCACAGAAGCGCTGGCTCTTGTTAGCTGTGTAACAAGAGAGTCGTCACCCTGAGCTCAGGGATCTTTTTACTTCATGGTGTAGTGACTAAAGATGGGCAAATGCCAAACTAGAGGCCACAAAACCCTCAGACCTGAAATATGACTCTGGGAACTCTAAGGGAAGTGGAGCACTTGATGTGTGATGAATGGAGAGCACTGAAATTAAACAGAATTGACCAATATGTCAAAACTAACAAGAGTAACAGTAGCTCTCAAAATCTAGTTGAATGTGTTCAATTATCTAAAAATGGAAAACCTCTACAATTACAACTGCATTACTTTTAAATGCTAGATTAGATATAAGCACATGAACATACAGTATGGCTAGTTGACAATAGTAGAAAATGGGATAATTTAGGTTAATATTAAAAGGAAAAAAAAGTGTCAACATTCAATCACCTTTTTACCATCAACTTGCTGCAGGGTTATTAACTTAAACTATACATTTTCATGACTTATATGAAATAAAATAAACATCAACTGAAATTAAATATAAATTTTTTTTTAATTTTTTTTTATATCAGCTAGTTCCAAAAGCAACATTTCTCATTTTCATTTAGTTTACTAAAATAACCATACCACTAAAACGTAAAAACTAAAATTTTAAAATTAAAACAAAATATAACTGCTTGACATTAAGTCATCCTCAATAAGGCAAACATAATACAACAAATAGACAAACATTGAAATCTTTATTTTTGTTTTACTACATATTCACAAAGAAGATCTGATATTGCATGGAAATTACCATTCTGTAGGGCTGAACAATAGAATATAAAAGAAAATCAGGTTAAAAAAAAATTAACAGAACAATAAAAAAAAAATACAATAGGAAGCTTTTTTCAATATGGAAATATCATGAAAGACGGAGATGAAAGTGTTGACAGGCAGGTCGACACAACATCTTACAAATACACACACGGTTCTGACAAGAACAGTGAAATATTATTTTTTAACAAAACAAGACTATTGCCGGGAATGTAACATTATCTGTACATACGTGCATAAACAAAAGTCCATAATTAGTCTTAAAACAACCTAAACCCTTAACATCAATTCAATAAACAAACTATTAAACCTATTATCTACAAATTTTCACACAAAACATCAAAGTATTAAGGCACTATTTTAAATCCCATTACACGTTTTCCCCAGTCAACGTGTTCCCTTTGACATGAACACAACCATTACAAGTTTACCACTGTCCTATTTATAAATGAAGCACATTTGTCTAACAGTGCTGTTGGTTAACTGTGTTGTAGGCAGAATAAACTGGCAGTTTGGTAATTGTATTTATTTTGCATGAGCTAATTAGCAGCAAAAGTCTTTGTACCTATGGCATAGTTGATTGTTCTGTTCTGTTGTGTGTGTTCGTTTGTTTTGTACTTCACTGTAGCGGTCTTTAAAGGCCAGGGCAAGTTATATGTCAACAACCAATAGTAGAACTGCACAACTGGTCAGTTATACCAGAGGAACGTCCTCCATGATAGCTAAAAAAATTAGTTTTTAAAGGCTAAAACCAAAACGAGGTGTGTTTATCTATGGCTTGTATAAGAAAAGGTCAGTCACAGCCAGTTAGACTAAACAATACTGATCTCCAAGTGTTTTTGGTTTGGTACACGTGTTCATGAATAAGGACAAATCTGATGGTATGAAATGACTGTGTTCAGCTTTCAGTATCTTGAAGCTGAACGACTTGATCCAGACAAACGGAAGACAACTATATGAAAAAACAGGCGAGAGACAGGGTGGAAGGAGAGGCACGAGAAACATGACGAGAGAGAGATCCAATGAGGTGAGGACAGGTCTGCAGGGTAAGGGTGTTCATGAACTGGGCATGAACATGGTCCATGTGTACTGGAGCACAGAGGGAGACACAAGGAGGATTTCATCTCTGCAAAGACAGTGAGACAGTAAGTCAAATGTGTTCATGATATTAGAGATGGGAGAAAATAAAATAAGATACAATGACAACAGACTGATTTAAACTATGAAGAAAACTATGACAGAGAAATAGTATGGAGGAAAGCTTAAAAGAACGTCATGGGTTTGATACGAGCTCAATTACACATAAAAGATTACAAAAAGACCGATCTTGCATCATTCATGCAACATCCATTAAGTAAATTTCCACCAGCATGTTTCTTCAAAAAAATTATTTTTTGCATTATGTAAAAGTACCAGATCATTTATCAGTGATATTGAAGATTTTTTTTAGTTGAACCATATTGGTTGATATTGCATATTTCATTTTGACCATTTCCACAATTCTTACCGTGGCCATCTAACACTCATTTAAAGAAAAAATCTTTAACAACACTAGTAATTTAATAACTCTGTCATTTTTAGCAAATCGATGAACATGATTTAAAATGAATATAAATTTTCTTGATTCACATCATAATGGTGTGGTGCAACATGCAGATTGATTTTTAGTTTTAATGTTTTATGTCTTATCTTTTTAAGACAAAATCTTAGTTTTGACAATCATCATTTATCAGCCATAAATTAAACACTGACCATTTTTATATCCAACCTATTAGCCAATCAAATCAGAATACCATGTGATCATGTGACACTGAAGACTGGAGTAATGATGCTGAAAATTCAACGCTGCCATCAAAGTAATATATTACATTTTAACATTTAAAAAAAAGAATAAACCGTTTTCAAATTGTAAAAGTATTTCATAATATTACTGTCTTTGCTGTATTTTTGATCAAAGAAGTATAGCTTGGTAAGACTTCTTAACATTATTATTTTTTTTAAATCTTACCGAACTGTATATGTTAAAACCAGCAAATGGTAACATGATAAAAAAAACTGATGCAAAGAATCTGTGACAGACTAAACACATGAGAAAGAATTTGTGTTTTTATAGCGCTTCAATGAAATGCTCAACCAAGTGAGCAGAAACATCTAATTCTGAACCTCACAATGTATTTTTTTTTTAATTGCTTTATCAGAGTTGGTGGTAAAATTCTTTTACTTATGTGATGGTCAACAACTGAGCAGTTATGTGGCTCTGAACTTTGTCTGGCGTGTGTAAGTGTGTGTTGACCTTTTCGCTGCATCAACACTTCTTTGCTGTTTTCGGAGTTGACCTTGTTTCCCCTTAATCTCACGACTAGGATTAGACACAATTTCCTCAACAAAATCCTGACACGAGTCTGAATGGCTCACTAACCTAGAGGATGCTTTTGTCCTACAGGACGATTTCTGGTGTTTATCTGATGGACTGTGTGGAGTGGACTGATCACTAGAAGATGTTACACTCGATGTTGCCCTAGGGAAAAATTTAGATTGCGTCGTAGACACTGTATTTGAACATGCAAAACGACTAAAAGAAGTTCCCTCATCAGATCGAGATTTAGAGATGTTAGACTGCTTTTTGAGAAACGCACGTTCTGCATTAGACTTTTTGGAAGGTTTTAAATCATTCTCCTGCATTGTAACTTTACGTCTTTTCTCTGATCCATCAGTTCTACCTAATTGTGTATCAAGGGTTTCGACAGAACGTGAACCGCCTTTGCTCACTGGTGCAGATGCGCGACGTGTTTTAATAAACGTGTTACTGCGCAGCGGCGCTGACACTTTCAGGCTATTTCCCTGTGATTCGTTAACTTTGGGCTGTCGTGATTGGATAGCAAATGGTCCCAACCCTCCACTAGAGTCATCTAACGAGCGAGACGAACCTGACCCGTAACTACGAACGAAAGTAGTGTCGCGCACAAGACTGACAGATGCTAGACTCTGCGTGGACGTAGAGGACTCGGGTTCATTTGAGGCAGAAAAAGACGAGCATGAGGAAGAAGAGGAGGGCGCTCTTACGGGGCTGCAGTGAAGGCTGCGTGAGAGAGCCCTCATGTGGCTGCTTGTGTTCTGCGGGCCGGCAGGCACTAGCAGCGGACTGGAGCGTGGACTGCTTCTCATGGGGCTCCGCGGGGCTCGGCCTGATTTGGACAGATGCTTGGTCCGGGAGTGGTGCGGGCTACCACCGTTACTGAGAGGGGACAGAGGGGCCTCCAGGTCCTCCAGCCGCTGGGTCAGTGCCAGCTTCTGCTGAATGGCCATGCGGAGGAGAGAGTTGAGTGTCTTTTTCTCATCCTCAGCGGCGGCGAGCTGTCTCTGCATCTCATCTAACTGAGTTACGTACTGGTCACATCTGTAAAGATGATAAGGATACAGGAAACAGGAACGGAGATACATATAAAATGAAATAACGAAAGAATAAAAGGGATTACTTTTTGCATAAACATCCCTTAAAAAAAACACTTGCAAGAATGTGTAGAATAGTCTTTGTTGTCCTCATGAGAGCGCTACACAGCAGACTGAAAGCCTTTGATGTTCAAACAATAAAATGCTTCACTTCTGAATGTTTGAGTAAAAACACAAACCATTACACAGTTGACATTGATAACTAGTATTACTTGCAAAGGAAATCATCATTATTACTTTTGCTTATACTTTGGGTTAGTGATTAATATGAAACTTTGGCCTGTAACTTGTTAGGCAGGGTTTGTGATACAGACATGCTAGACCAACTGTATTTTATCTTTAAAATACAGTTATGTCTTTTTTGTTCTTTTTTAGTCTGGTGGTGGGAAAAAGGGAAAAAAAAAAAAATAAAAAAAAACTTAAACAATCCCTTTCACATCAAAATGATCAAAACACTACACACTGTAGCAGTGGGCTCCTTTGACTTTGGCCAGCAACCAACTACCAATTAACTAGTGGTCTTTTTAAAATGGCTGATATATACACAATCCCATTTAAACAGGGTTCGCACAGAAACTGCAAATTGAAATTCCAGGACTTTAAGCACTACTTTTTTTGGTTTTCAAGGACTAAAAATCAGAGATCACAATATCGTTATCTTTCAAATACTAATAAAACTAATAAAACTAAATGGAACAAATAATGTGCAATGACTGTGGCAACTTTAACATTTGAAAGGATACTATGGCAAAGTTATCAATTTCCTTATTCAAAGTGATTTTTTTTCATGAATACATGATTAACCTGAAGAGTAAAAGCTTCATCATACACTTGGAAAATGATGAGCTATATCATGTTCATGGACACTAGGGGTGTGACAACACACTTAGCTCACGAGATGAGACAAAATACAGATACTTGGTTCACTAGAACGAGACGATATTTTAAAACCATTTTTAAGACATTTTTCATGACAAAATATTTGTCTTTTAAATCACAAAAAAAAACTAAACGCTGAACTCCCAAAAACAATGTAGTTGTATTTTGAAATATTTTAACTAATCTAGAGCCCTAACTAACAATTATTTTGGTAGTCAAGTAATCTACTGATTAGTTTGACAATTGAGTAATCTGATATTTTTCAGTAATAAAAAAAGACCTAAGTGAAAAACAGTCTTTAGCATGACTATGAGACAATAATAATTTGTTCGAATAAAGTAGCAAAGTCAAGTAATCACATGGTTTTATTGAACAACACTTAAAATACATAAAGTAATATGCCTACGTAATATGAACATAACCAACTTAAGTACATTATGTATTATAACAAATACCGCTTTTCACCTAAAGGAGTAATATCGCGAGATCTCATGCGCTCCCCAAAGCCGGGAGAAATGACTGTATTTAACACGGGTTGCATTGTTAATTTTGCAAAAAATCAGGGTTTCTGCAGGATTTTAAGCTCAAATTTAAGATCTTAAGACCTGCACAAATAAAATGAATACCATATGACTGGTAGGGCAAGGTCTATAGTCCTATTAAACAGCTGTAAAATTACTGTAAAAAGCGTAATTTACAGTTCAGATACAAGTTTTCACAAAAACAAAGTTTTATAAAATGATAAACTTCACATTTCAGCCTTTAACCCATTTTTAAGAAAATGGATGAGTCAAAAGTATTAACTATTATATTAATTTAAACAATTATTATCAATAAATTATTATATCAATTAAATAACAAATTAGGGGTGTGCGATATTGACAAAAAAATTATATCTCGATATTTTCTGGGATTTTATCGATAAAGATAATTAGACAATATTTTGAGTGTGTTATTGTGCTGATATCTTATCTCTAATTGTGACAGCTGACTCCTGAATTTTTTTATATTCCTCATATTCTGTGTGGTCAGTTCACAGCAGTGATAGAAATTATTATTTTCCAATAAGTTTAAATAGATTTTTACCTTAAAGCCATTTTTTCTAAAAATGTGCATCATCTTTTGAGTCAAATTCTTGCATTTGGGCTGTTACCAAGCAAATTAAATCAGTATCAACTAAATCTATCTTTGCAATGCAGAGGAAACACAGGAGCTGCATTAGAAGTGTCAATTAGATGCATTTACACACTGTTTAATGCAGCTCTGAGGGACATGGAATACTTTAAAGGGGTCATATGATGTTGCTAAAAGAACATTATTTTGTGTATTTGGGTGTAATGAAATGTGTTTATGAGTTTAATGTTCAAAAAACACATTATTTCCACATACTGTACAATATTGTTTCTCAATTTTTACAAAGCTTCAGCGGTCTGAAAAGCTAGAGGGGTGCTCTGATGGCAAAGCTATCCAGTGCGTTGTGATTGGCCAAAAAAACCTCAAGCGTGTGGCTGAAATGTTACGCCCCTACCCTATTGTGATGCCGTGTCCGGCCAGAGCGAAGAGACAAAAACAATAAAACCCATTACAAAAGAAGCATTTGTTGCATCCAGTGGGGAAATAATTATGGATTATAATGACTTATACTGTCTTTACGCGTTGCGTTGCATCGAGCCATGTAAACATAAAACCATGTCTGCCTTTGTGATCGGAGAAACGACAAACAAAAGCGCGAATCAACAATGCTCAAAACTCGCATTTGAATCATCCGTGGCAAATCATTTAAATGAAAACGTACTACAGTCTGTGAGTCAGAACAGCCGGCATTGTAGTCGACTCTACCAGGATCAGTAAACGGTCCTCCATAAAATGCGCTGCAAACAACTGAATATTTGGGTTGAACGGTTCTGCAACAGTGTTGTAAATACAACTTAACCAAAGATTTCTAGTCGTGTCCTCTTTTGGAAAAAAACAAAGTAGTTTCGCTTTCACAAAACACATGGCGGGCTAGAGTGAGCGGCGGCCGGAGGCCTAGAGTCAGCGGAGGCCGGCGGCTCGAGTGAGAAGAGGCGGCGGGCTTGAGAAGGCTGGTGGATTCGATCGAAGGAGCAGCAGGGCGGGCTTGAAGCAACCACATTGACGACCCTGGGCTGGGGGGACTCGCCTGCGTCACAGTGAAAGCCGATCCGGCGAGTCCACAGCCCGAATGGATGTCTTCCCTCAGCGACACGCACGGCTCAGCTATAGGCAGACGAATGCGGGATGATCGTCCCTCTTTTGAAGGCAGACAAAGTAGTTTCGCTTTTCACACGAAACACACGCACTTCACGAACATGGCGGCAGCAACATTCTACAGCGAGATATAAAAGTTACACCTTCTTTCTTGCGTGAACATTTGGGCAACGTTATGCAAATCTTCCCACATAGCGACATAGACATGTGGGGGCGTGTTAGAATGAGCCATTTTAGATGGGCATGGTTGACTCTTAACTTTTAGAAAGAATATCTCTCTGGGTTTGAGACTAATCTTTGCGACTTTACAGATCTTCTTTATGCACAAAGAGCTTGTAACACTTCAAAGAGAAAGGAAAATTTGAAATCGCATCATATGACCCCTTTAACCTGCAGTTACAAATGCATAACATTTTTTTTGATATTTGAAACATAAAACATTAAAAACTGATGTTTGAAATTATTAAAAAAATGAAACGGTACTTAAATGTGAAATTAAACTGCCAGTAGGTGGCAGCAAGTCACAGTTAAGTGAGTAATTGCGATTGAACAGAATCATTTAAACGGTTGATTCATTCAGGAACAAAACAGAGTCATGTTGCTCAGTGACGCAGAACAGCGCTGTGGCTGTTTGGAATGATTTTTGTTGGAGAAATAGAGCAAAAAAAGGAAATATGGTGTCTAAAGCTTAAGTCTCTTAATATTAACTTCTTGTTTATTGAACTGTTTTATAAAATCAGTATCACATTTGTAATCATGCTGATTTTTTAAGGAAAAAAACTGCACTCTTCGTGTGATATTGATTAACTATATGAATTGATAAAAATATATAAATTTTCTGCCTCCTTATCTTGAATTATGTGATCATTCTAAACGCATTTTAATAGACTGATTCATGCAGTGAAAGAACGCACTATAAATGCGCACATACGCTAGTCTAATCTACTAGACTTCATGTAATGTATCCGCACACTCTGTAGGTGTTTTGTTTGCTTTTCGCAATATACTTGATAATATCAAATCGCACATCTTAAAACAAACCAGTACGATTTATCGCAGATAGGGGTTGACCGATTATCGCCACCTATATTAAGCATTTTTATGATTATCGGTATAGTCATTTTCAAAACCAATTTGCCGATAAAATAACTTCATTTTGAAACGCGCTATTTGGCTCTGACGCAGCCTGTCAGAACTCACCACTCTGAGGCCTAAAGCAATCTCCACCCACCGCCCATCTGATTTGTTGGGAGTCACGAGTCCGACCAATCAAAGCGGAATTCACTCTCACTCCGAAAGTGCTTGCTAACTGCAGCTGCTTCAGTGATCACACATCAGTTGTCTCTCAAAGGTAAGGCAGCAGCAGAAGTTGCTTAATTTGCAATAAATCACAATCCACTAACGTTACACTGAAGTTGCAAAAAACCTCAATATTATCTATGATTTCCGCAACGCAGAAAACGCAGACGGGATCGCGGAATCCAGTCATATAAATGGGATTTACTGCATGATGCGGAATGTCACGGAGATTTGTCAAGTTTCTAGAATTTGGACAAAAGTAGGTCAGTGCACTGGAATCAAAGCGCGATTTGGACTAGTGTCTGTAAATATTAAGCCGCAAAAATACTATTTAAATATGAATCCTGCATGTTCTGCGTGTCTCTGTGTATGTAAATGGCACAGACGCGCTGTTTTGTTTTCTACACATACAAAGTGTGCGATGCTCGCGGTGATTTCAGCTTCTGTCGTATCACTACATGAGGACATAAATACATGAACAAAAACATCTCAGAACACCCAGTGTTGCCAATTTGGGGATTTTGTCGCCAAATTGAGCTACTTTCTAATTGTAGCTGCAACTTTTTTTTTTTTTTTGCGACAAGGAGCTATTTTAGATATATTTATATAAAACTAGCAATTTTTTGGAGATTTTTTATTTTTAACATGGCCACACCCTGCCGTAGGCCCGTGACCACTCACGTTTGCTCTCAATCATGCCAAAAGGTGCATTCGACTTCATGCAGCACTGCGCAGACCCATCGGCGGCTGACTTGAAGCAGTGCATGCCGGTTAGAAATTTTGTTGACTTGAACCGGCGCCGACGCTACGTCACTGTCATGTGTGGCATCAAAGTACCGCGATAGCGTTTTGGCTGACTCAGCTGGCGCAGCTTTTTCAGAGCGGCTGCATGAGTGCTGATGATGACACTGCTGTTTCACGATTGGCCAAATTCACCATATGTTCATCTTCAAATCCAATTCTGCTCATAAATCTGTGTTTTTAGAACAGTAAAAGCTTTTTTACTCTAGTCGCAATGTTATATTGAGTCATGTTTACAAAAAAAACTGAAAAAAGCATATACCCCCACTTTATTGGTATTTAAAAAGCATATTTTTATGTTGAACTTTATTCTTGAACAGATGGCGCTGTATTAAGCAGTATATAAAAAGTGTTTCTGTTGCTCATGAAAACATTTCTGAACGTACGTGTAATTTGAACACAATTGCATTTATTCACTTAAGTTCGGGGTGATGTGTTTATTTGTTTATTGCATTTTTGCTTTACTCTCTGCTGTTGAGTTACTAACGGGAGCAGAAGTCACAGCTTGAACGGCTCCGTTTTGCAACTCCGCCCTACACCCGCCGCTATCTCATTGATCCCGTGTCCTGTAGCCGTGCTTCACGTCAGAAGGGCAACCTATACGAGAGGCTGCGCAAGCGTGAACACACCAGGTACCGCCTCACCGCCCCTGCATGACGCACACCACCAATTTCAGTATAAGCATACAATCAAGATGCGTTGCCAGAGGAAAAAAAACTTAAACATCTTGTTTAACCACGGACACAAAAATGATACCACAATTCATGCACAGTCAGTCAACAGATTACTGAGAGAGAGAGACAAGATTGCATCATCGTGTCATGTGGCTGGGATGTAGTATTTGCACTTACGTTTGTAGTAATAGAGTGTGTTGACTGAAATAAGTTTGTAAGAAGAAATAAGTTTTTGGAGAATCATAATATCTCTTATCTGTTGTATTTGAGCAGGACAGGGATGCACTTTGGTGAAACATAAAACAAATTCCCAACATTATGTCTTTCCATCATGTTTGATGTGCTTGCAGACCACAAGCATTTCCTAATTTCACTTCAGAATTTTTTGTTATACTTGATCTTTTGTTATATTTTATTCATACCGTAATCATTTGCTAAAGAATATATACGGTGGGTATGGAAAGTATTCAGACCCCCTTAAATTTTTCACTATTTGTTATATTGCAGCCATTTGCTAAAACAATCAAGTTAATTTTTTTTCCTCAATGTACAAACAGCACCCCATATTGACAGAAAAAAACTGAATTGTTGACATTTTTGCAGATTTATTAAAAAGTAAACTGAAATATCAAATGGGCCTAAGTATTCAGACCCTTTGCTGTGACACTCATACGGTATATTTAACTCAGGTGCTGTCCATTTCTTCTGATCATCCTTGAGATGGTTCTACACATTCATTTGAGTACAGCTGTGTTTGACTATACTGATTGGACTTGATTAGGAAAAACACACATCTGTCTATATAAGACCTTACAGCTCAAAGAGCATGTCAGAGCAAATGAGAATCATGAAGACAAAGGAACTGCCTGAAGAGCTCAGAGATTTTTTTATGTGTGGTGTGTTGGGGCAAGGCACAGAGTGGGCAAGTGTTTACATTTTATAAAAATGTTGCGCATTCTTAATTGGTTGTTTATTTTAGAATTGTCATATAGGTGCAGTGATGTTTGACATAATCCTTAATATATGGAAGACATTGGGCCTGACCAGAACCCTTCCTAGAGCTGGCCGTCCGGCCTAACTGAGCTATCGGGGGAGAAAAGCCTTGATGAGAGAAGTAAAGAAGAACCCAAAGATAACTGTGGCTGAGCTCCAGAGATGCAGTCGGGAAATGGGAGAAAGTTGTAGAAAGTCAACCATCACTGCGGCCCTCCACCAGTCGTGGCTTTATGGCAGAGTGGCCCGACAGTGCAAGACACATGAAAGCCTGCATAGAGTTTGCTAAAAAACACCTGAAGGACTCCAAGATGGTGAGAAAAAAAGATTCTCTGGTCTGATGAGGACCAAGATACTGAACTTTTTGACCTTAACTCTCTAAAGCAGGTATGTGTCGGAGGGGAAAACCAGCACTGATCATCACCGTCCAATACACAGTCCCAACACGGTTGTAGAAAGGCTAATGGTGGTGGCAGCATCATGCTGTGGGTTGTTTTTCAGCTGCAGGGACAGGATGACTGTTTGCAATCGAGGGAAAGATGAATGCGGCCAAGTACAGGGATGTCCTGGATGAAAACCTTCTCCAGAGTGCTCAGGACCTCAGACTGGGCCGAAGGTTACCTTCCAACAAGACAATGACCCTAAAAACACAGCTAAAATAACGAAGGAGTGGATTCACAACAACTCTGTGACTGTTCTTGAATGGCCCAGCCAGAGCACTGACTTAAACCCAATTGAGCATATCTGGAGAGACCTAAAAATAGCTGTCCACCAACGTTTACCATCCAACCTGACAGAACTGGAGAGGGTCTGCAAGGAGGAATGGCAGAGTATCCCCAAATACAGGTGTGAAAAACTTGTTGCATCTTTCACAAAAAGACTCATGGCTGTATTAGAACAAAAGGGTGCTTCTACTAAATACTGAACAAAGGGTCTGAAAATCTTAGGACCATGTGATATTTCAGTTTTTTTTCTTTTTTAATAAATCTGCAAATGTCAACAATTCTGGTTTTTCTGTCAATATGGGGTGCTGGGGGTACATTAATGAGGAAAAAAAAATAAACTTAAATGATTTTAGAAAATGGCTGAAATATAAAAAAGAGTGAAAAATATAAGGGGGTCTGAATACATTCCGTACCCACTGTAAATATATATATATATATACACACAATATATATATATATTATATAGTAAATATATGCCGTTACCAAATTTACCTGTATTTACTTTTTCATATTTGGTGACTTTTTGTGAAAAATGGAGACTTTTGAGGGTGGTTATAGGCAACACTGCTCCAGAACTGCTCTGACACCCTCTGAGAGTCACTTCAGGATCATTTGACAGTTTCATTTGAGTAAAACTATCGTCTATCGCAGTGTTTCCAACAGACTTGTGGAGGCATACAGGTGCATCTCAATAAATTAGAATGTAGTGGAAAAGTTCATTTATTTCCGTAATTCAACTCAAATTCTGAAACTCGTGTATTAAATAAATTTGTTTAAGTTTAAGTTGCCTTAGTTTAAGTCTTTGGTTCTTTTTTATTGTGATGATTTTGGCTCACATTTACCAAAAACCCACCAATTCACTATCTCAAACAAATTAGAATATGGTGACATGCCAATCAACTAATCAATTCAAAACACCTGCAGAGGTTTCCTGAGCCTTAAAAATGGTCTTTCAGTTTGGTTCACTAGGCTACACAATCATGGCGAGGACTGCTGATCTGACAGTTTGTCCAGAAGACAATCATTGACACCTTCACAAGGAGGGTAAGCCACAAAAATTAATTGCCAAAGAAGCTGGCAGTTCACAAAGTGCTGTATCCAAGCATATTCATAGAAAATTGAGTGGAAGGAAAAAGTGTAGAAGAAAAAGATGCACAACCAACAGAGAGAACCGCAGCCTTATGAGGATTGTCAAGCAAAATCGATTCAAGAATTTGAGTGAACTTCACAAAGAATGGACTGAGGCTGGGGTCAAGGCATCAAGAGCCACCACACACAGACGTGTCAAGGAATTTGGCTACAGTTGTCGTATTCCTCTTGTTAAGCCACTCCTGAACCACAGAGAACGTCAGAGGCGTCTTACCTGGGCTAAGGAGAAGAAGAACTGGACTGTTACCCAGTGGTCCAAATTCTTCTTTTCAGATTAGAGCAAGTTTTGTATTTCATTTGGATCCAAGGTCTGGAGGAAGGGTGGAGAAGCTCATAGCCCAAGTTGTTTGAAGTCCAGTGTTAATTTTCCACAGTCTGTGATGATTTGGGGTGCAATGTCATCTGCTGGTGTTGGTCCATTGTGTTTTTTGAAAACCAAAGTCACTGCACCCGTTTACCAATAAATTTTGGAGCACTTCATGCTTTTTGAAGATGCTGATTTAATTTTCCAGCAGGATTTGGCACCTGCCCACACGTACATAGCACCAAAAGTTGGGTTTTTTAAATGACCATGGTGTTGGTGTGCTTGACTGGCCAGCAAAATCACCAGACCTGAACCCAATAGAGAATCTATGGGGTATTGTCAAGAGGAAAATGAGAAACAAGAGACCAAAAAAAAAAAGGAGAGCTGAAGGCCACTGTCAAAGAAACACCCACCTCCACACCACCTCAGCAGTGCCACAAACAGATCACCTCCATGCCACGCCGAATTGAAACAGTAATTAAAGCAAAAGGAGCCCCAACCAAGCATTGAGTACATGTACAGTAAACTAACATACTTTCCAGAAGGCCAACAATTCAATAAAAATGTTTTTTTTTTATTGGTCTTCTGAAGTATTCCAATTTGTTGAGATAGTGAATTTGTGGGTTTTTTGTTAAATGTGAGCCAAAATCATCACAATTAAAAGAACCAATGACTTAAACTACTTCAGTCTGTGTGCCGTGTATTTATTTAAGACACGAGTTTCACAATTTGAGTTGAATACTGAAATAAATGAACCTTTTCCACGACATTCTAATTTATTGAACACAATCTTACCTAAAAGCTTTCATTTTTTGAGATATAAACCTCAAATTTGGAACACAACTTCTTCAGCTTTTTGGTTTTCTAGCAGTTTTAGAGTGAAACATGTTTTGTAAAATATATATTTTATATAAAAATTGCTCATAAATCATTTTCATAAACTTTTTTGGTATCAATTTTTTAATAATCAACAATAATCTGCCAAGGGTCTTCTTTGAAATGAGACCAAACTTCAATCTGTACTCCTAAGCTTAAAATTTTTATGACAGCTTTTTTGACATAGGCATTTTTGTCCTCTATGAACCTGTGTGTAACTTTTTTTAAATTGACGCGCAAGGGTTAAATTAATAATGATTAGTACATGATACTAAATGTAATTTTAATCATGTTCATTATGATTAGGGTATGATAATATGAGTATTACTTTTAGTTCAACTATTCATCTGTTTTCGTTCCAGGTTTGTTGGAGGAAAGCTGAACATGTGTTATAATGCTGTTGATCGGCATGTGGAGAATGGAAGAGGTGATCAAGCAGCTGTCATTTATGACAGTCCGGTTACCGGCACTAAACAGGTCATCACATACAGAGCAGTGCAGGAGCAGGTAAAACACTGAAAATGCAGTCACATTAGCAACATTTGGCTGACAAAAAAAATGTGTATTGTCAATAGTGTAGCGATGTA
>JADLZN010009331.1:0-24195 GCA_018155175.1 Sinocyclocheilus anophthalmus | reverse complement strand
TGGGGTGACTTAGGGATGCAACGATTATAGATTTTGTTGGTACGATTATTGAGGAATTATCACGGTTTTACGATTATGACGATTGTTATGCATTTATTAATTTCCCAACATTATTATTGTGTAAAATCACATGAACACTCTTTAGATAATAAAGTGTTATTTATTGCTGCCTTTAGAAACAGAAATAACACAGTAACCAATAATACAGCACAAAATAATAATAATATTAATAAAGACAAACAAATGTCTATCTCTCCTATTGGAATTAAAAAGGTGACCTCTGCTCTAAACATCCATGTCAGTATTTCCCTTTTGAAAATAACAAATGGAAATAGATCGCAAAATTATTTAATGTTTTCAGTTTGTACCTTAATTCTTTACTTTTCTTTTGGACCTGAGGCAGAAAACTGTAAACATGGTGAAAAAAAAAAATCTTGTTGGTTTTTGGCTTATGCATAATAGGCTACTATAAAAGGGATAATACAGTATATAACAATGTTAAAAAGTATGATTAATATAGGACTGTTAACTTTATTTATCCCACAGGGGAAACTATTAATAATCAGGGGAATAAACTAAACTATCATTGTAATCATAAACACATTGTAACTTGGCCTTCCACATTTTTTATAATAATTCATATGATTTTACATGTGGCCTGAGAAAGTCATGTCTATTATTTTGGTTTGTGAGACCGGAGATCGACCCACACAAACATGCAGGGGAACAAACTTGCTGTGAACCTGCCCGTACTTTTCTTATAAAATAGCTTAGATACTGCATTGTCTACATATCATCAGCAAGGAGAGGGTCAAATCACTGTTTAAGTAACTAACTCACATGTTGTATACACGCTGACGCAGGTTCACACACACACACACACACACACACACTTCTCTCTCTCTCGATCAAATAATTAAAGTAGCTAAATGTTATAATTAATTAATTCAAATAAATGTGATCTTACCACACTATTTCATCTGTCTGATCTGAAGTGGGCAGAATACTGAGCTAACTAGCCGTAGCTTCGCTCATCGTCTTGCCTTCACGCCCCCCCCCCCCCCCCCCCCCCTCGTGCATTAAATGTTAAGCTATGTATTCGCTCTTTAGCTGCAGTTTTTACGGCAATATTTAAATTGTTACGAATCCGGTCCATGAACTTCCATCTGCTTGCCACCAGAGGTCACCCTTCCACTACTATGGACTCTTGCACCACACCACTGTTGCACTTCACCCGGACTACAGTTCCTATCATCCATTGCACTGATTACACACACACAGTTGATTGCACACAGCACTGATTGCACACAGCTGTCATCAATCACACCTTCCCTATATAACACTCACTCTGATCCCCGTCAAGCTGGCGAGTATTGTACAGCATTTATCACTCTCTTAGCGATAGCTACTCTACGGAGCCCGTTAGTTTTCATAGCCTTAGCTTAGTCCTGCCTTGTCTGTGTTCTCGTTCTTGATCTTCGCCTGTGTATCTTGGATTCCCCCTCTCGTCTTCCCCCTATTCTTATACTGTTTGCCCCTGCCTGGACCTTGCCTTGTACCTGGACTTATCCCTCTAGTCTCGCCCTCTTGATCCTGTTTGCCGATCGTAGACCCACACTAGCCCTAGGATATATTCTTGTGTCTTGCCTTCTACATACCTGTTGCCATTGTCTGACCCTTGCCTGTCTCTACCATGTCTATTAATAAAGCTTTGCACTTGGATCCGCACGTCTCATGTCTCGTCAGCCCCGTAACATAAATAACACCCTGGTCATTCTTGGTGTACCCAAAATGGTCCCACACTATCAGCTTCAGTCATTTCTCTGGCAGAAATAAAGAATCGCTGTTAGGTTCCTCTGTCATAGTTAATCTAGTGTGTGTAGTACCCTCGGTATCTCTGATAAGCACAGCATTTTAAGCTGGTGCACTGCTAGTGTAACTTTGTTTTTGTTTTGCGCAAGTTGCAACTGTTCTGTTTGTGCAACAGAAACACTCGGTGTAGTGGAGCCTTTATGATAAATTAACCGCGACATTTTAAAGCGCGGTTAATTGTGAAACAGGTTAATCGCTGCATCCTTAGTCGCTGAACTGGATTAAAGGCTTAGTTCACCCAAAAATAAAAATTAGGCCATACATTACTCACCCTCTTTGTTCACCCCCCGGAGCCGTGAGAGACACTTTTTTTATGGATGGGTGTTTTTATTTAGCTTCTTTTAGACTGATGCATGCAACACCCGCTGAGTGGCATTAAACAGCTTGAAAGATCAAAGACCATTTTTTATATAACTCCGACTGTATTCGTCTGAAAGAAGAAAGTCATATACACTTAGGATGACTTGAGGGTGAGTAATTTATGGGCTAATTTTCATTTTTGGGTGAACTAACCCTTTAAACTCTTGAGTAAGCAACTATACAGTTTCATTTGAGGTCAGAGGATGCTTTTGGGCGTGTTAGCTCCTGCCTCCATCCCCATGATGGCAATATATCAGGGCCATGGAAGTGCTGGCAATGTTTTTCTCATCCTTTGATTGTTTGTTTACACACAAAAAGTGCTGGGGCCTTGAAGTGCTGTCACGACATGAGTATGTATCCCAGCAGAACGCTCCAATATGAAGGACATTCAGGAGGAGGGGTGGAGCAAGCATCCTAAATCTGTTTTACAATTTATGCAGATCAGCTGGTATAGACGAGCTGCATTACTTTTTAATTTCTCATATGAATATTTATAGTATATCTGTTCAATTATTGAACCATATTAAAAGACAACAACCTCTTTGATCTAATAACTACTAAAATAAAGGGATCGTTCACCCAAAAAATTAAATTGTCATTATTCACTCAACTTCATGTCATTCCAAGCCTGTATTTGCTCTGTTCTGTGGAACATAAAATAAAATATTTTGAAAATGGTGGTAACCAAACCGTTTCGGTTCCCATTGACTTCCATTATTTAAAAAAAAATACAGCTGAAGTCAATGAGAACCAAGACTGTTTGTCTACCAACATTCTTCAAAACTTATGTATTTTTTGTGTTCCGCAGAAGAAAGAAAGTTTGGAACGACATAAGGGCAAGTAAATAATGACAGAATTTTCATATTTGATTATCCCTTTAATATCACAATGAGATTAGTATCAGCAACTTCAGTTGTTGTGGTGGTGTTTAGGCTCAGAATAAGAAGAACAGATGCTAATATTGTTGCAGTATGCAGTTTTGTCTGGACAATCCGCTATTGGGCTACATTAGCATATGGCTGTATGCAGGTTATTGTATGCTAAAACAATCACATAATTTGCAGTTAAAAGACCCAAAGCCCTACTTTCCAAGGTGCTATTTCACAAGCATAATGAAGGCGGCCATTTCAAAGGCAGCAATTCTATGAAAATGGCATGAAGACCTATTCATACTATGGGTGCGCACAGGCCACTGCTTGTGAATCTGTTATGAGCCAGGCCTCACGCATTAGGTGTAAAGATTTGTATCGAAGGCTCTTCGGAACAATAGAACAATGCACCTGTACTTACAATGCACCTTCTCAAAAGAGCACCTGGCTCTTCATGTACTTAATTGTTTATTGTCAAAAAGATAGCCCACACACATGTTTTCTCAAAGGTTACACAATGAATCTCTCCAAACAGCACATCTCTGCAGATATTGGAGTCGAGTTGGTATGAGCGGAGTCATTTTTAATCATTCACAGTAACGTAAACGGTTTAGAACAGGTATTCTTGTTGGTCGTTAGATTGTTGCTAGTGCTTGCCAAGGGGTTCAGAGTGGCTGCTAGGCACATACTTAGAGCCCCAAGGAAAAGTAAGGGGACACCCCAAAGACTTGGATGTGACTTGAGTCCCTCTTTAATGTGAGTATATACACGTTTTTGCTCATTTTATTGTCTCACTGTGTCTATGGAGAACTTCCTAAAACTTATTGTTGTACAGAGGCCAAATGTGTGATGCAGTATAAAAAGTGTTTAGTGCAAGACATGTCAAAATGTTTTTGAATTACATTGTTCTATTATGGGCTCGGTACAAAAACAATAGAATCGTCTAGATTAGAACATTCTTCATGCTTACCATTTTTCACATGACTAAACTGTGTTATTGGCAAATAAAGAGGATTCCTTGCTATTGATTGTTGTAATTTAAGATCCTTCCATTGCTTTGGCTGAAGAGGTTGGTCAAGTCAAAAGACGCAACGGGTGCCATTCATGAGACCATGATTAATAAATGTGAAATTTACCCAGACTAGCACTGCTGCTCCTTAAAGTTGCCAGGAGGAAGCCACTGTCCTAAGGGATTGAGCTCCAGTAATGGACACTGCAAAACCTTTCTCTCTAGATTACTCTTCTTCTGTCTTTTTTCTTTTACTAGTTCTGTTTCTTTCTCTGCTCAGACTTCCCACATTTCTGGTCTTGTTTGCAGGAGTTTTATGCATAAGTAAAAGTACCTCAATCCTTTCTTCTCTCAGTTCTTCTCTGTTAGTCAGGCATCATCCTTAGGCACATATGGGGGCAGGGCCGTCATCAGAAAATCTACAATGGGGGGCACACTTTTTATGATCTCAGAACCAGACATTCACCAAAAAAATATAACAACCTGTATTATAACTTAAATAGATCAATTCTATATTAAAACAGATCACCAAAACAAGACAGTTCAACCTACAACAATTCAGATAAATTTATTATCTACAAAAAAAAGAAAAAATTGCATTATGCCTACACTTTGTAAGCCATGCCCAGTTCTATGGGGGTTCTAGACAAAACGAAAGAATAAGCGCCCTCAGTTGAGACTGCAATAATAAGACATTGGGTGAAACAGATTTGGCAAACGCTCTGGTGCGTATTTGTTCAAAGGTTTCTATTTACAGTGCGTTTTTGCAGAATTGAACAATGTGGCCAATCACAGACATAATATCTGTTGACCTAATGAACGCAATGACCAATGCGTGGTGTTTAAGTTAGAATCCACTCGCCACTCAAATTGTCGGGAGTTTTGTTCTGTACACTCGTGACTCCTCTCATTAGAACAAACAAAGTGTACGTGTGATATAAATAAGAGTTTCACTGTGCAGTGTAGAAAGCTTCATTGATTATAAAGTAACTTTGTGAGATTGCTATGAACTAAGATGGGTGCCAACTTTGAATGATTATACGGGAGTAACTCTTTCTGTGCTAGATATATATATATTATATATATATTAATACTGTATATTTATATAGATATTATATAATATATTATAGAATATATACTGTAGTAATATATACTCCATTCAGAATTTCAATAAAAGTTGTATACTGTACAACTGTAAAACTGTATACTGTAATTTTAATAAACAAAAGTACAGACTACTTTTTTGGAGACTTGGCTGTTGTATTTGAATAATTAATGAGGTAGGTCTATTCAAGGTTTTGGCGATTGTTTTTAATAGTGATTTATAAACTTAATTAAACATTTTGTGTACTACAGTACTACATGCATTAGTGCATTGAATATGAATGTTCTTTTAAAAGATAGTGTTATTAGCTTCCTATTAAGTTACCGTTGTAGAGATTAGTGGTCCCTTGAACTACAAACCCGATTCCAAAAAAGTTGGGACACTGTACAAATTGTAAATAAAAACAGAGTGCAATGATGTGGAAGTTTCAAATTTCAATATTTTATTCAGAATGCAACATAAATGACATATCAAATGTTTAAACTTTTTTAAGGGAAAAATAAGTTGATTTTAAATCTCATGGCATCAACACATCTCAAAAAATTTTTTGGGACCAGGCCATGTTTACCACTGTGTGGCATCCCCTCTTCTTTTTATAACAGTCTGCAAACGTCTGGGAACTGAGGATACAAGTTGCTCAAGTTTAGGAATAAGAATGTTTACCCATTCTTGTCTAATACAGGCTTCTAATTGCTCAACTGTCTTAGGTCTTCTTTGTCGCATCTTCCGCTTTATGATGCGCCAAATGTTTTCTATGGGTGAAAGATCTGGACTGCAGGCTGGCCATTTCAGTACCCAGATCCTTCTACGCAGCCATGATGTTGTAATTGATGCAGTATGTGGTCTGGCATTGTCATGTTGGAAAATGCAAGGTCTTCCCAGAAAGAGACGACGTGTGGATGGGAGCATATGTTGTTCTAGAACTTGGATATACCTTTCAGCATTGATGGTGCCTTTCCAGATGTGTAAGCTGCCCATGCCACACGCACTCATGCAACCCCATACCATCAGAGATGCAGGCTTCTGAACTGAGCGCTGATAACAACTTGGGTTGTCCTTGTCCTCTTTAGTCCGGATGACATGGCGTCCCAGTTTTCCAAAAAGAACTTCAAATTTTGATTCGTCTGACCACAGAACAGTTTTCCACTTTTGACACAGTCCATTTTAAATGAGCCTTGGCCCAGAGAAAACGCCTGCGCTTCTTGATCATGTTTAGATATGGCTTCTTTTTTTTGACCTATAGAGTTTTAGCCTGCAACAGCGAATGGCACGGTGGATTGAGTTCACCGACAATGTTTTCTGGAAGCATTCCTTAGCCCATGTTGTGATTTCCATTACAGTAGCATCCCTGTATGTGATGCAGTGCCGTCTAAAGACCCGAAGATCACGGGCATCCAGTATGACTTTCCGGCCTTGACCCTTACGCACAGAGATTGTTCCAGATTCTCTGAATCTTTGGATATTATGCACTGTAGATGATGATACTTCAAACTCTGTGCAATTTTTCTCTGAGAAACTCCTTTCTGATATTGCGCCACTATTTTTCGCCGCAGCATTGGGGAATTGGTGATCCTCTGCCCATCTGGACTTCTGAGAGACACTGCCACTCTGATAGGCTCTTTTTATACCCAATCATGTTGCCATTGACCTAATAAGTTGCAAATTGGTCCTCCAGCTGTTCCTTATATGTACATTTAACTTTTCCGGCCTCTTATTGCTACCTGTCCCAACTTTTTTGGAATGTGTAGCTCTCATGAAATCCAAAATGAGCCAATATTTGGCATGACATTTCAAAATGTCTCACTTTCAACATTTGATATGTTATCTATCTTCTATTGTGAATAAAATATACGTTTATGAGATTTGTAAATTATTCCATTCCTTTTTTATTCACAATTTGTACAGTGTCAACTTTTTTGGAATTGGGTTTGTAAATGCTGCTAAATATGCGTCAAATATTGATGTTCTTCGTTCTCAATAGTAAGTCTGCTTGTGAATCATAATGCACATATACTGCCCGCCCCCCCCCCCCCCCCCACCCTTCGGGATGGGCCTGTCTTGGTGTTGAGCCATTGTATCAAGATTGAGAAATATTAATATGAAATCTGTTTATTTTAACAATGCCAGATTCCTCACATTTGTTTGGCAAAACAAATTTGTTATGAGCAGTATGGAGGCCACACTTCAGATAAACCTGCTGGATAAGAAACTGCCATGCAAATAAACTAGTGGGTCCCACATGGCAGTGATGTAGTTCAGTCATTTTTATTTTTCTGTTTGCTCTTAGAAAAATGCATTGTGTAAATGAGGAGATGCTACCGCAAGCAATTCATCATTAAGATTCACTCCAAGTTACCAGTGCAAATAATGCAGAAAATATTCAACAATGAATCAGTAATTTACATGATTTATTCATATTGTGGCACATGCATGAAACGCAAAGTCCAACATTAGTTTTTTTTTTGTTTCAGCAGATGATGTGGCGCAGTTTATAAATGGCACTTTATGTCGTAAGGTCAATGACCTCTGCTCTAGGTTCTTGTGGATGAGCCTTTAGGGAGCAACTCTAAATTAGGCCTGTGATACTACATCCTGTAACCTCAGTGAGGAATGGCAAATGAATCTGGGTCTTTTGTGTTGTGGCTGATTGACACAGATACGTTTTGTTTTCGTAAGTCATGTAGCTAGATTGATGATGTGCTGCAGTCAATGTATTGGCCGCAAGCAAAATGTTCATCTTCTCTAACGGAGACTCAAAGCCTCAGTGATCCAGAATGCAGTACCCTTGATTATGTCAAGTAATAATGTCAATATGTAAATAAGTAAATATGTCAAGATAATGTCTCTGCTGCCATCACACTCCCTTAAGTGTTTCAACTGGCAGACACCGATAAGGCTGGTTGCTGTTTGAATTGGTGAGCTGCAATCGAGTTCCAGTGGGCTGCTGTTTCTTTCAAATATAGAAGAAAAGGTGAAATAGGGAGCAGAAAAGAGAAAGGGGGATTTAGGTGAAGAGCACTGACATTTGATGTGTGTTTACTAAAGGCTAGGCTATCTGACAGCATTTAGCTCAATATTGCATTGAAGGATTAGCATAGCAATAATGAAACCCTTGCCCTTGGCATTTTAACCATCCACACTATGTCACAGCCTGCACCTTGTTGGCATTCTGTATGCCAGCCGCCTACCTTCACCTGCGACCTTTGTTTAATACAGGAAAAGGCAGTAACCTCAGTTTACATTATTCTCATGTATTCTTCCAAGGGGGCTTCTGAAATCAAACCTATTTGAGCTCCCTGTGTAATGGTGCATTTAATCCAGGTTGGTTCAACACAGGAAGAGTGCCGCTATACTGCACTGTCTCACATAGTCATGCCACAGAGACAAGTGCCATAATCACAGAGAAAGTGCCAGAAAGCCGGGCTGGATGATGGATAAATAATTGAAGTGTGGGATGGCAGGATTGGAGGCTGGCATTGAAGGGCGCAGCTCTGTAAATTTGTTCGTGTATGTGCATGAATGGTTGATGAAGACAGCTGTGGGACAGTTTAAAAGCTCATTAAGATGCTTTTGCGGAGTCCATTGTCCATTGTGAAGAGAGCCTAAGGGAGACCGCCTTCAGATTTCTGTGTGTTCATTTGTTTTGTGACATGAAAGTACTGGCCTGTCATTGGAACATGTACAGTGAATGTTATTTTTTTTTAGTCGATGATTTTAGTTGTCTGAAAAAATTTATTGTATGTTTGTTAAGATGTATTCGCCCCTGATAATGTCATTTGCTGGTATTTGCATCAATAGTTCACTCAACAACAAAAAAATCTGTCATGTACTCATATTTATATTTTTCTGAACCTGTATGACTTTCTTTTGTTCTGTGGAACATAAAAGATTTTTTTTTTTTAAACGTTGCAACTGTTTTTGTAGAATAATGAAAGTGGGGTCCAAAATAGCCCCATCCACACTGGACATTCATTGTATGGGGAAAAAACACTTATTTTTTTAAGGCTTGTTCAAAATATCTTTTCCAGAGAATAACAGAAAGTCATACAGGTTTGGAACGGCATGAGTTAAAAATGTCTGTTAAAGTTATTGTTTTATATATTTTATAATATTAAACCCGTATCTTTAGGGATGCTCCGATCTGCCTTTTTTGCCTCCGATACCGATTCCGATACCTAGGGTTCGGTATTGGCCGATACCGATTCCGATCTGATACCAGTGAAGTTTTTTTCCCTCATTTAAATAAATGTAGAATTTATACGTGATGTGTGTGTGGAACTTATATAGAATTTATATATCTCTGTGTGTGGAACGGATAATCATTCTTTCACAATCTACTAGCTACAGACTACTTCATTATAAAGAAAAATAAAATATACAAATATGAAAAAATATAGGCCTATTATATTTATAATCTATGACAAAAAATCATCATAAACTAGGTTAGTGGATAATTAGGCAGCAAAAGTTATTCTAGAAAGATCAGTGCACAATAATTTTAGAAATCAAAACATTTAGTGAAAAAACTATATTTTCTGGGGAACAAATAAAAGTGTTGCACTAAAATGTTACACATTGCTATTTGTAATATTATAAAATCCATTCATTAAAAACATACATGAATGTATTTATATATAAGTATACACTATAAAATTAAAATACATTTATTTAAAATGTATAGCATATTTTTTAATAAGACAACAACATATTATAGATACGATAGGACAAAACAAATACAGTGCATCACACAACTGTTTTTATACAGTCACCCGCAACGGACCTTGTCCTGAATCGCAATTGTCTAGTATATTGTTTTGTTTACTTACCCTCGCCAGACTTAAATGCTACTATTATATATATAGATATATATATAATATATAGATATATATAAGTTCTGATGCCTTTACAAAACAATATAATGTTTGTAAAATGGTCCGCTTTTTAATCTCGAAAGTAACACTCTTCATATCCGTCTCAGCATTATAATATGATTAATAATGGAATTAGTTAATAATATAAGTTTTAGTAATTAGAATTAAAACTTGGTAGCCATGAACTTAGGGCTGGTGCTTTTTTTTGGTCATTCGGTGTTCCTGTAAAAAAAACGAACAATAATACTGTTAAGATATTATTTTTATTATTATTATACGAATTCTACTAATAAGAACAATATAAAAACGCACTAAGGATTAATGAGCTACTGGATTCATGAATATTAATCAGGTTGTGTGCGTTTGCTCGAACTGATTTGCTGAAATCAAAACAGGGACGATAATAGGTGAGCGCCAGCCAATGAGATTGTCGTTTGCGCATTAGTTCCGCCCACTACCGGAAAACCCGGCAGTTCTTTAAAGCTGAAGAATTCCAAAGGAACTCAGTTATTTTTACTGGAAAATACAACAAAGTATATTGTTTACATGTAGCGCGTCAATTCTGCATGTTATGTAAGGCTCTCTCCTTCTCTTTGCGCGTGTGAGAGAAAGCGATGGGAGTCGTGCGCCTTCAGACTAGAGTTTGTTACATCAAATACACAAACACAGGTGCGCTGCGCATCCATTCAAATGAACTGAAAAATATCAGATCGCTTGACAGAGACTGAAACTCTGAAGCGCTCAGTCAGAGTGTTCTGTGAGTGAAAATATATCTGTGCTAAACATATACTCAGCCTCCATCTCACACACTGGCGAGTAAAATCTAAGAATTTATTAGCCATTGGCTAATATTAGACCTCATTTAGTTCGTCCAGAGTAAGATTTAGTCGCATATGCGAGTGATTTCCTCGCAATGTAGAGGGTTGACAGTCTATGAGCACGAAGCGCTTACAATTTGCGCACATTTTTTTTTTTGAGGGGTTAGCGCTTCGTGTTAAAAACTGCAAAGCACAAAGGGAAGAGAAATTGATGCGTAGTGTATTATATCTGTGCAACAGTTATTGAGCCTTTCTTTTAACCGTTTTAAATTTCAGTTACTGTGCACGTTAAAAACAATTTATAGTTTTTTTCTACGCCCGTGTTCTGTTCTCACAGACATCCGGTAGCAAGTAACAAAACAACATTAAACTCCGGCAAGAAGATAAAGTCCTTTTTGCAAAATCATAGACATGTATTTACAAATCAAGTATAATGGGAACACAGAATGATCTTAGAGAGAGCTTTACCGAGCTGACTGCTGTAACCGAACGCGACCAGGGTTTAAAGGCTGAACAAATGACCGACAGCCACAGCGGAGAAAAGAGTTTGTGTGAACTTTAATGTAAGGACTTAAATATTCATATGTAGCTCACATTAAGCTATCGTATGGCTTCAGAAGTAACACAGAATAATTCGCACAATCGAGAAAAAAAAATCTCAAGAAAAATGGCACTATCGGAGCCCGATACCCGATATGAATATCGGATCGGCGCATTTCTAGTTATCTTTGCTAGGCCTAATAAAAACTTAATCTGTAATATAGGCCTATTAAATATGAGCGTATTTGTGTAAACATTTTTATTGCTTCAGCCTACATGTCAACAAAGTGGGGCAAGCTCAGGCTGAGCTTCTGTTCTGGACTGGGGACATCAAATCACATGAGGTCTGTCTGCACCATGTCCATATGCTTCCAGTTTTCAGTGTGAACGCAAGGCATATGCCCATGAGCCTTTTAAAAACAAAAACAAAGCAAGATTAAGCAGATGCTCTGCCCACAAGAGATAAGTATAGATTTTATAGATCTCACCCTCTCCTCCGTCTGTGGGCTCTGTTAAGACCTGGACACAGTACAATACGTCTCGAATGACAGCCACTGTTCATTAGCCCATCATACTGAAATAAAAGACAAACCTGTTCACATTTTCACTCTTTCTGCAAAATTTCAGCTGTCCACTCCATCTTTCTCTATTCCTCTCTTCGGTCTCTTTATTTTCTCCTACGCACAGGCGTTCACATATTCTCTCTCCTTCCATTGCTCTCAATTTTTGTCACACTGATGCACAAACATTCTTTTTCTGTCTTTCTCCTTCACTTGTCTTGCTGTTGCACTCCTACTTTGAGTCATCACATTTGTAAACCTATAACTAATGGTGAATTTAATTACTGATGTATTTTTTCTGGCACAAGAACAGTGAGATTTCATGAATGAATAAATCTGAAATTTCAACAGATAGATTTACACTGAATAAATAAGCTACTAAAAAGGTTTGTTTGTGTCACTACTTTTAGCTAGATATTCACTGCGACTATAGAATGGAGAGATGCTACTTGTATAAGAATGAATTGCAATGCTCCAAATGGCATCTACAATGGCCTTTTTGATATTTTGTTTAATGTAAAAAATAAATAAGTAAAACTAAATTAAAATGTTAAAAACAAAACAAAGAAATCAAGTATCATTGAGGTTCATATTTTTACCCTACAACTTGCTTGTTGTCCCTCTTTTTTTTTTCTGTCACAAAAATGCTCCTACTTGCACTTCTATACTGCATCTCCTGACTTACGAATCATCCATTCCAATAATAATAAAATGAGTCTCCTCGCACCCTGCAATTCACCGAACTCTCCTCAAGCTAAAATGAATGCAAAAACCAAACAGGCCTACACCACTAGTCTTTGCCAGTGTAATGCTATATAACCTTGTGTTCATTGCGTATATACTTGAAAAGCAATAAAAGAGCCAGTTGCATTTACATGCATCAATTAGTCGTTTACCAAAATGAAATGCAATCAAATACAATCTAATTGCAGTACATCAATAGGACAAGTGACCATTTCCTACTTTGTCTCATATTAAGTCACTTACAAATGTTACCTGGTCCTAAGCCAAAATTAACACAGCAAATTAAATTTGATGAGACTATAAGTTGCAATAACATCTGTTAAATGCACATTCGCCATGCCTGCCGCATACTAAATTGAGCATAAAAAAAATCTAACTAATTAATTGTTGCAAAAACACTGTTTTTCAGATACGTATTTTTCTTATTTTTGTATGCATCTAATTTCTTTTAAGTGTGTATCCTCTCTCGGTTGAAGAATAATGATCCTAAATGCCTTTAGCAACAGAATGCAAAATCCCCCTATGGATCTGACTTGGCTTTTCTCTGCTGTCAGATGTGAGTGTGCTGTCTTGTTGAAGTAAGCCTCTACTTGTTAGTTTGTACAGGATGATGGTGGGCATGATCATCCAACTTTCTGTTTTTAAATTATTCATGATCCACTTAATCTTGAGGAAATATATTTTACATTTTACATGTATTCATTTGACACCGTTTTATTCTAATCATGGTCAAAGTATGCATTTTATCAGCATGTACTTGACCTATTTTACTTAATGCTAATGAGAAGATCATTAAAGGACTTCTGCAACAGGGCAGCAGCAACTTTGTTGCATATCCAAATTCATAAATTGTGGACAAAATTGCAAATTTGCATTCAGCATTTGTTTACTTTTTTTCATGTGTTTTCTTGCATTTTGAAGTGCAAAAGTAGTGTTACCCATGCAAATTAATACAAAACTTACCCACATTGCGTATATTTTATTATTGTTTTCTTTCCATGAAATTAAGTCATGATTTCTTTTATAATTAATAGCAAAAATCAAAACACTAAGCTAGTCATGTGTCGTTCCAATCAGCAAATGCTGAATGATTCATTTGGTTGAATGAATTCTAATAACATGCTACTACGTAGTTACTCTTTCTGCCAGATTAACCACACACCCACACACAACACACACACAACACACAACACACAATAATATATATAATATATCTAATATATATATGTATGTGTGTGTGTGTTATTTATTTTATTTATTTGTCGAATAATCCTTAGAACCTGCTTAAGTACCTCTTGGGATATGTGTATCCCTGGTTGGGAATTACCAGCTGATTTACAGAAACTCGTCTGGGAATGCAGAGCCTGATTAACCCAGAAGGTGGTTCATATTCCAGTGAGTTTTCATTGAAATCGTTCAAACACATGCTTGCTTTATCTCGAAAGGGGAGCTTGTCTGTAGAGCTTTCATTCTCTCATGTGAATTGCATGCTACTAACAATCACAACGATTCTCTTGAACAGTAGTTTGCTCGCTTATCAAGGGCAACATTCAGCACAGTGGCTCCCAAAGCATTCCAACCACACTGGATGAGTTCCTTAAAGAGATGAAAGGATTCCGCGTCAGATTCATGAGGGTTCGAATGCAATGGTTGAAAGATGGTCCACAGCTCCCTGAATGAGTCAATTAGCATGCGTATAGATGATTGACAAACAATCCAAAAGGCCTCTGCCATTATTTTAGTGTTCCATATTAACAGCAGCTTAGTGCAATGCCTACCTTCAAACACTAAATCCCCATATCAGCTGTGTTTTCCTCTGCATCTGAGAGTGGAGGTAAAGCTGAGGCACTCTGGGTAAATAGAACTGTCATCTCTCCTTAAACAAAACCTCGACACTCAAGGAGGCTTGCGGTAATGAGCCTGTCAATTTTCCTGGGCACCCTCGGAGGATGCCGGTGTGTCAGCCCTAATGAGGGTGCTTGTACCATTTCACCATCCGAAGCACAAAACAGGGCTGCAGCAAATGCACTTCACCTTTTTTAAACTGCTTCCACAACTGCTGCACTTAAGCACTGGTCCTGTATTTAAAGGCGGAGGAACTGGTCTGAATCACTGGTCCCGATGATTATAGCATTGACTGGGGGTTTATTGTCAGCTGGTTGTTATTAGAGGTGATGAGAGTTTCCGCCATCGCATTACAGTGTTTTGTGAGTCTGATGTGATGAGTGAGAAAAAAATCTTTTTCATGTAACTCTCTCAAGTCAGTGATTAATTGCTTTGATAAGATCTGCTGACGTTTTGAAATTCTGCTCGGTTTCTAATAACCACAGTGAAATGGCTTACGGTAATGTTGCTCTTGTCAACTCGGAGCTTCTTGTGTCATGTTTTTTTCTTACTGTAGACTGTGTTCATCAAAAGGAGTGACTTATTTGTCGATAACACTTTAAATGAGTTTTAAAGGGCAATTAAGTTGCCATAGAGCATTAACAATTAGGATGTTTTATCTTGTGTCCATCACCCTTAGATTATGTAACTTTGTTAGAAGTTTATCGTAAATCTGAAGGGGGAAAAAATAGCGTACTACAAAGGAAAATAATCAAACAAAGCATGTTCAGACTCTGCTTTCTCAAATGTTTCATCCAGGTAAACTGCTGATGTTTTGAAATCGCTTTTGCGTTGTCAGCTTTATTTTGTCTTAATTCAGTCTCATTATGAACAATGACATTGTCATCCTCATCATTACTGTCATAAATGCATTCATGTAAAAAAAAAAAAAACAGGAAAACAATTTATACATCACAAATGTTTATCAAAAGTATTAAATGCATTTTAATATAATTGCCTTTTACCCTTTGTGCATGACTTTTTCCCATTGTAATTTATTTTTGTCTAATTGTTTTTAATCTTCTTTAGGGATGAAAACCTTTCCATTTTTTAGTTTTCATTGATTGATATTAATCAATTATATTATTTTCAGATATTAATGTGTCCACCATTGGAGACATTGTGCATTTAAGTCTTGAATTTAACATTTATTTATAATGTTATGAGAGCAATAAACAGAAGTATGTTTTGTCAAATCTGTGAATTCAATATTTAATTGTAACTGTGTTATTTAAACACAATCAACATGACCTTTAAATAACTCAGTGCATGAAAGGGTTAAGTTCACCTTTTGCAGATAATTACAGATTTAATAAGGAGTAAAATCAATGAGACCTGAGGAGCCTGAGTCTGTCTGAACCCAGAACAGAAGGGCAGGGATTGTAGCAGTCTCCACCCCATAGAGAGCCATTAAATTGGATGACTGAGTGGACTTCATTTCACCTCAAAAGATTTTTCCTTCTGCTCAAGCTGGGTGAGGCCATCACAATGTCTCAACACGTCCTGCACTAGCTCCGTTAGCTGTTTATTTTGAGACTACATTGATTAAAACAGAGCCAAACACCAGTTTATTGACAAATATCCACTTTGTGATTGGTGAATGTGATTTAGTTGTTTTATTTGTTAGCTAACTTGCTAGTTTGCTGAATGAAATAGCCAGTTGTCTTATTTTAACCTGGTGTGAAATGCAATATTCAAATATGCTAATTCTCTGTTTTGTGCATTCTTTTGTTGTATTTATTAATGCATAAGTAGAAAGAGCATCTTTGTGGTAAATTCAGAAGAATGGGGAATGTGCTATGAACTGAGAAATGTCACACCTGCATCTATGACTGTGATGAAATGCTTGCTTATAAAACTCTATACAGGTGTGCAAAGCACACAGGCCAGACGATAAAAAAAGTCAACCTGCCTCAAGCTAAAGAATGTGAGAAAAACAGGTTTAAAGAAGCTTGTTTCTGTCACTGCCTATAATAATTACATGCTTGTTGTGGTAACCTTCACTGCATGTCTTGGACTATCTTTCGCCAGTGGTCTCTGTGATGCCTTAAGGAAATGGGTTTGAAAAGAGAGACAGTGTGGCTGCATCCAAGTTGTGCTAGTCTCATTTTGTTTTTGCTGTGTTGCACCTTGCAGTCATTATTTTTTATGGATTTTTAATTACGCTAAATTATGCTTCGTGAGAGAGGATGTAGGAAATGGGACGGAATCGAGTATTCAGAGGATGCTGCGGTTTCGTGCTCTGAGCTTGACGTAAAATTCATGAGTTTGACACTGGGTGAAGTATATTCCCATCTGAGCAACAGATGGACAGCAGTGGGGTGAAAACACAGCCTATATTTGTATGCACTGCAGCAACAAAAAAGGCTTGCACTTAAAGCAAAAAAAAAATATATATTTATATAGAGTACTTCATACATTATCGCAATTCAGAGTAATTTGCAAGCATGATAAAGAGAAAAAGAAAAATGAATGATTCATGTAAAAGTTTATTTTTAAATCATTTGAGCATAAAAATAATTGAGGAAAAATGTATACAAATATTTAATTATAAGAAAAATCCATAAAATTCATAACTAATCAAATGGAAGTTAAAAAAGTACTGCGTCACAAGGACATAAAATGAAATTAAAATATATATATATATATTATATCACTCATATATAACAGTGGGTAGGTAAACCGTATTCCAGACCCCTTAAATTGTTTCCATCTGTTATATGCAGCCCTTAGCTAAAATCATTTAAGCACATTTTTCTTCCCTCATCTAATGACAACACAGCACCCCTCATATTTGCACAGAAAAACCCAGAAATTGTGACATTTTTGCAGAGATTTATAAAAAGGAAAAAGGAAATTCAACTGGTACCTAAGTATCAGACCCTTTGATCAGTATTAGTCGACCAGCCCCCCATTTTTTGATCTAATACAGCCATGAGTTTTTTTTTGGGAAAGATGCAACAAGTTTTTCACACCTGGATTTGGGGGATCCTCTGCCATTCCTCCTTGCAAATCCTCTCCAGTTCTGTCAGGTTGGACGGTAAACGCTTGGTGGACAGCCCTTTTTTAGGTCTCTCCAGAGATGCTCAATTGGGTTTTAAGTCAGGGCTCTGGCTGCGCCATTCAAGAACAGTCACAGAGTGTTTGTGAAGTCATACGTAGTATATTTTAGCTGCTGTGGCCTAGGCGGTCATTGTTTGTTGGCAGGTAAAACCTTCGGCCCCAGTACTGAGGTCCTTGAGCACTTTCGGAAAGGTTTATCAGGATATCCTGGTAATTGGTCCGCTATTCATCTTTCCCCTCGATTGAAACAGTTGTCCTGTCCCTGCAAGCTGAAACACACCACCACACAGGCATGATGCCGCCACATCCTATGCTTACTACTGTTCCGCGGACTGTATTGGGATCAGGTGATGACGCACGTGCCTGGTTTCTCCACCATACCGCCTTAGAATTAAGGCCAAAACTTCTATTTTGGTTCATACAGAAAGAGAATCTTATTTCTCACCATTTTGTAGTCCTTCAGGTGTTTTTTTAGCAAAATCCATGCGGGCTTTCATGTGTCTTGCCACTGAGGATGAGGCTCAGGGGCCCCCGCTGCATAAAAGGCCCCAGACTGGTGCGAGAGCTGCAGTGATGGTGACTTTAGACAAGTCTCCATTCTCTCCGACTGCATCTTGGCGAGCTCGCAACAGGATCTTTGGGTTCCTTTTATCTTTTACCTCCTCAAAAGGATTTATCCCTCACGATAGCTCCGGTTTGGCCGGTTCTCCGGCCAGCTTAGGACAGGCGTTTCTTGGTTGTAACCACCACGTCTCTCCATTTAAGCCCCATTATGGAGGCCACTGTGCTCTTAGGAATTTTAAGTGCAGCAGAATTTTTTTTGTAAACTTGGCCAGATCTGTGCCTTGCCACCATTCTGTCTCTGAGCTCTTCAGGCAGATCCTTTGACCTCATGATTCTCATTTGCACTGACATGCACTGTGAGCTGTAAGGTCTTATATAGACAGGTGTGTGGTTTCCTAATCAAGTCCAATCAGTATAATAAAACACAGCTGGACTAAAATGAAGGTGTAGAAACATCTCAAGGATGATCAGAAGAAATGGACCGCACCTGAGTTAAATATATGAGTGTCACAGCAAAGGGTCTGAATACTTAGGACCATGTGATATTTCAGTTTTTCTTTTTTAATAAATCTGCAAAAATGTCAACAATTCTGTGTTCTGTCAATATGGGGTGCTGTGTGTACATTATTAATGAGGAAAAAAATTAACTTAATGATTTTAGCAAATGGCTGCAATATCACAAGGAGTGAAAAATTTAAGGGGGTCTGAAAACTTTCCATACCCACTGTATATCTCATATGCATGGCGTGATATATACAACACACATATAAACACTGATATTGGAAGTGTGGGGTTAAGAAACATTCACGGTTGCTTTAACAGTGAGAACTGGGAGAAGATTGTATGCATCTGAAACAGAGTCTCATAGCAGGTTATCTTTAAAAAAGACTGACCTCTGCTCAGCCTCCAGCTGTTCTGTTCTCTTTATCTTTTAGGATGTCAACATGCTCTGAGCAGGGGAATGAACACACCCCCCCCCCCCCCCCCCCACCCCCCCCCCACCCCCACCACCCCCCCCCCAACCCCCCCCCCCCACACACACACACTCCCTTTCTTTGTCTGTGTGACTTTTAGGTGCAGTTTTGGGTGTATCTATATTAAGAGCTGCACAAAGTAATGTTTCAACACCTTAACAAAAAAATCACATTAGTGTCCACATTGTAGTTAAGCAGATCCTCTATCCATTCACAGCCACACCACTGGATGAATTTGGTTTTGTCATTCATGGGTGGAAGTCTTGCATTATTGAACACTTTTTTTCGGTTCCTTATGATCCAATATCCTGCAACTGGAATTGGTACTGGTAACTGGAAAATTAAATGTTCCATTTTTTAAAAGTGACCTAGCTCTTGTTGGTGGTTCAAATGCTGGGTGTGTGAATGTTTGTTTAACTTTGTGATTTAATGTGGTGTATTCAAGAATGTATACATGAATTATACATTTCTATGTATATTTAAAGAGAATTTTGCATATTTTCACTGTATATTAATATAGTGATATAGCAAGGTAATAATTTTATATATTACACGTACATATGGATGTATATAATTATATCTATATATCATATATATTATATATATATATATACAACCAGTGGTATATCTACACAAATGTATCACAGTGTGATACTATGAACTATACATATAATAAATACATTATATAGAAGAATTTTTATTTTTGATTCAACGGTCCCAAATATCAGTGCTGTTGTATGTGGCCACATTTGGACTGTTTTGAGACTTATACATTAGGAGAGATATTCGGCTTTGACTAAAATCCCTGCAGATGCCCAAGGGTTTGTACTGCCTGTGAAATATACTGAAAACATTTGTAAATGATCAGCTGCACCCAATACTAGAATAATGGTGAAGAAATGTCTAGAAAATGTAGATGTTTATACAGTGAAACACAATCAATCTGGAAACGAGGAGTATCGCATTAGGCAGTATCAACATTTGAATGTATTTTCTTCAAAGCAGGCTGGGAGAATATGTTGGTCACAGTACCTCTGGGGTAAATATGTTATTGCTGTGTCATATTAAATGCTCATTTTTGTTTGAATGGATTACAGCGTAGAGCCAGCCAAACTGGAGGAGTGAAGAGAGCTTGTGAACATGCAATTTGTAAGAGTAAATTATAATAACATGATGTAATGTTTTAGGGCACCAAAAAAATTATATTTGTTGATTTAAATTAACTGTATGAGTCATCCTATACTGGTATTATGTTGTTACCTTTGACTTTCTTTACTTCAAATCAAAACAGTCTTTGAATCCAGCGGCACGCTTAGGAAACCCCAGATCACGGTTTTGCGCTCCCCTCCATCAAAAAAAAAATGTCTCGGGGACATTCCCTAACTAACTAACTAAATAGAATAATATGAATTTTATTATATGTTTAAGAGCATTGTACAGCGCCATTACTCCCGTCTTAGTGTTTCGTTTGCCCTGATATTTCAGACAAATATTCGTACTGTTAAATAATATAAAAAATACATAAAAAAGCAATTGTCTAAAAATAAAAATTCAATATTATTAATATTATCTAAAAATAATATATAAAATATAAACAACAACCTTTATTTTTATTTCAACTATCCCAAATATCATTGCTGTTTGTACAAATAAATTACCTTCTGTGCTGAATAAATGCCGTTCTGACCACCAGCTTTAACTTGCAGTAGCATCTTGGGATAATATTGTCTCTGGTTTTCACAACTCATTGATTCACTGAGCACATAGATGCAGGTTTTCATAAGGGATGGTAAAGCTTTAATTGGCTTTCCTGTCAACTCGAGCCTTATCTGAGCACGTTAATCTAGGCAGATAGATTCACTGAGCCTTTCCTGCAGCAGTACTGGGACCCATGGGGCAGACTGGCTGCAATGTGATTACCTTGTTACTTTAGGACACACATCACAGTGCTGTCACCTGTTTGTCACTGATTCACACCAGGACGTCACTAATTGGTTCAAACGTTAGATGATTACCTTTCATAACCAGCTAGACGGCATCATCCTTGTTGTCAGTGTGATATAATTGTAGTGGAATGATGAGTGTATGTCATACTGTGGACAGTGAGAACTCTCTGTCAAGTCAAGTCACCTTTATGTCTATAGGAACTTTAAACAATACAAGGGGGGGGGGGGATTGTTTGGACAAAGCAACCCTCTCTTATGCGAAGCTTGACAGTAGGAAACTAGTGTCAATAATGCAAAATGACAATAGTAAAAAAATGACAATTTTTCAGTTAAAGACAGTTCATCATTGCATTCAGTGATGTCAACATCCAGCTCAAAATTTTAAATAATATCTTTGCAATCATGTAAACGATAACGCTGGAAATGATCCGTCGTACACCAATAACGAAAGCCATGAGGCTGAAGCGGCAAGGCAACCAAAACAATCTGTGTTGACAGTATGGAGAAAAAAACCTTGGGAGAAAAAACCAGGCCAGTCGGCGGGGCCAGTTTTGTTCTCATATGAACCAGACGATACCACAGCTAGTTAAGGTATAAATCAATATAAGACGTAATCAAAACAGACAATGAATAAAGATTAACACGAAATCTATTATCTGGATGATCCAAAACGATATAGAAAAATTGGTAGGTCTGTATGTGTTTCAGGGTGGTTCTCTGGAGGCATCTGAGGGAGTTGCATCATCTTTCTCAATGGTTCTGGATAAGGAGACGTTGTGTAATCTAGTTAACATCAGTGGCGCAAAAAACCGAGCAACACAAATACAAACACTCCAGTAGCGTTAGCTGCCTGTTCCAAACCAAGCAAAAATGATTTGGTTCAACCCAATATAACGAAAAGTTAATGTGCATTTGATTAGTATAACGCCAGTAACAAATTTGACTGCAGGCTAAAGCATTATGAGATCATATTTGAATGCTTGGCAAAGAGAGGTGTCTGAATCTAGATTCTACAAACGAGGAGAGTGTGTATGAACCCCAACACCGGTATCACGGAAGGCTATTCCAGTAGTTTGGGGCCAACATGCGAAAACGCCTCACCTCCTTCGTGGACTTTGCTACCTAGGTACTACCAAAAGTCAGAATTTTGGCACCTTAGGGAGGTGATGGATTGTAGCGTGGAAAAGAATAGTTAGGTATGCAGGAGCTCACCCAACCCAATTAAGGGCCCTTGTAGGGCAGTAATAATTGTTTGGAAACTGATACGGAATCTTAAACAGGGTAGCCAGTGAAGAGGAACGTAAAATTGGCCGGTAATTGATTTCAATTTTCTTGGACCTGGTAAGGACTCTAGCCACGCGGCACTTTCCTGGACTATCTGTAGATCTGTGTGGAATTTCATCACGTTTGGAAAAAAAGTTGCTGATGGGAAGCGTTGTAAGCTAAATTGATGTAAACATGTAAACTACAATTAGATTTGACCCAATAATAAAGCTTCACTAATGCTTCTTATGGGTAATGAGCTGCAAAAGTACTTGGATTTCGAGATTTAGAGGGAGGACCATGGCAATGTAAGAATAACCGCACACTCTCAATATCTAAACTTACAGTTTGCTAGACTTAGTGCCCTAAATATAGGGCCATTTCTACAATACAAATGGGGAGAGTGCCTTCAGACATGGCCTGATTTTGGCCCATTAAATGACCTAGCGGCATAGTATTATTAGTTACTGGTATATTACCCTGTAACTTATTACTTTTCAAAAAGTTTGGGTGTAGAAATTAATATATTATATTCCGTTTTTATTTATTGTATTTTATATTATAAAAAGTGGATCTCAATCTAGACTCACGTTTTATTTCAATAAGAGGCTTCTCTTTGTAACCTTCCCTTTATTCATGAGAATGCCAACTGTATCCCACCACAGGTTCTCAAAAATATTAGCAGGACTAATGTTTTTGACATTGATGATAGTAAGAAATGTGACACAAAAGACTTGACTAATGTCTGCTGAAAGTTCAGCTTTGCCATGACAGGAATAAATTGCATGTTTAAATATATTAAGATACAGTTTATTACTGGTAATACCTGTTTCACAAAATATGATATTTCTGTATTTTTATTGAAAAAAAATGACAGCATTTGAGTTAGGTAGCCATAAGAGTTTGCAAATCATTTAAAAACAAAATCTATTTGTGTTATGTTGGATATATATTATATATCTATTGCTATATATATATATATAGGTATAACATTTCTAGACTGTGGAAGGTTGCAAACAACAAGCCCTGATAATGAAGGGACTGTTTTTTTGTGCTAATTAGATAATGCTGTTTTAAATTAAACTTTACTTGACTAACTTCTTTGCTCTGCGTGATGTTAATGGATGTACTCTTTCCCTCTCTGTGTATTCTTTATTTCTTTTAGAGAATAGATAGATAAGGGTCTGGCTGCATATTAACAAACCCTATACTCAGATCAATACTCTGCCACAGTTCCTGAGCGACTGTAGTAATTTATTACATCATAAGCGATAAGACGGCAAAACAAATTTATCATGAATCCTGGTATACATTCAGGATCATCACAGGTCTCTCTCACTCTCCTTTTTCCTTTTTTATAAGGTAAATTTCCTTAGATTACATTAAAGCAGTCAGGGTTAATGGGCCTCTCAAAGAGGCTAATGGCCCGAAAATGTAACTTCATGCTTGTGCATCCAAACCTTAATAATGAAGCGATCAACATAGGACTGAAAATAACCGTGGCTGACAAAGCCATCCATCACCAGATCTTGAGAATATTCACTCACTTCCCTGATTGGCTTTTCCTAATACTCTGTTTACTACTCTTGACTGCCTTCACCTTTCTTCTTCTCTCATATGACTTTTTGCCTCTGTCTCTTTTGTTCTGTGTCCTCCCGTAGGACATCAGCGCCAGGCACTAAACTTGTAATGGCCTGTCACTATCTCTGCCATACTGTGCTGAAAAGAAATTACTTTCTGATGGCAGTGCCTT
>JADLZN010009330.1:57669-75529 GCA_018155175.1 Sinocyclocheilus anophthalmus | reverse complement strand
CGCAAAAATAAATGTAAAAAAAAAAAAAAAATAGGCTAAGCAGGTTTTTTAATTCTTATTTTCAGCGGGTCTTGCTCTGAACAGATATCTATGAAAAAAATATATAAATAAATCCTCCCAATTCTAGGTTTATAATTGACAATTCTGGCTTTTTTTCTCAGAGTTGTGAGATACAAAGTCAGAATTATGGGGAAAAAATGCCATGGGGAAAAAAATATAAAAAGGTAATTGTGACTTTTTTTTTTTTTTTTTTTGCAGTCGACTTTTCTTTCTCGAATTGCGGGACAAAAAGTCCGAATTACCTTTCTTTGTTTTTTTTCACCTGTCTGAAATGGCTTGCCATAATATCAAGCCTTTGTGGGACTATTGATATCATTGCTATTATTGTTTAAGCAGCTATGAGCGGTTTCCTGTTTTCCGTTCTGATTAGTCTCATTTAGGAAGCAGTACCAGGCTGTTGTGTCTCAGATCAGAGTGTTAACCTCGTCAACTGTCCATACGAGGAGCGAATGATGAGAGGAGGAAGGCACAGATAGGTATCTCCCTCTAATGGACGAATAATTAGAGGTCATGAAAGCAGTGACAGTGATTTAGGGAGGAAACGGTGTCTCTCTTTCGCTGAGGTCAGCGCATGTGACCTCTCCGCTCACCTGGAACAGGCCGCACTTGTTCTGCGCCTCCCAGCAGCCTTTTAACTTATCAACATCCATCTGTCTGCCTCTCCTGTCGCCCTGCGCTTTCACATCCAGAAGAAAACGGCACAGATGGAGGGACGTCCTTTTGTTTGATGAAAGGACAGCTGTCAATCCGTGAAGACGGACTAATGTTGTCCTTTGTAATTCATTCAGTGAAAGCACACACGCAGAGAGAGATAGTTAGAGACACAGGGGTTTGATGATAGAGGCCTAGTGGTTAAAGATCTGCGCTGGTAATGTCAAAGATTATAAGTTCAGAACCAGCAATTTGCACAGTTATTGGAAGAATGCTTTCATCAGCATCGTGCGATTGTGAGGAGGGCACATAAAAGTGGCTCGCTGCAGGTAGATCGTATCTGTAATTATTGTGCTGCAAGCTAATGTGGCTAAAAATCACCTGCCAAATGATACTGTTTTACAGTGTTAGAGAGGAGAGGAGTTGAAGGAATAATGCACTGAAAGAAATTCTGTCATCATTTATTCACCTTCATGTTGTTCTAAACCTGTATAACTGTCTTTCTTCTGTTGCAGAAAAAGATGAAATGAGACGTTTAGCAGCTCTTTTCCATACAGACTGATATATAAACCAGACAGATTAATAAGCACCATTTTTGACTATTGTCATCAGATTGATAATGCTACTTTTGAAAATTACTGAATTAAGTAACAGATTAATTATATATATATATTATATTTTTTTTTTTTTTTTTTTTTTCTTTTCTTCTCAACAGTATCAAATGTATCATTATCCTGTCACGCATATTCTCAACAAAAATTTCCTTGTTTCCAATCTGGAAGAAGCATATAAACCATCACATGTCTAGTTTTTAAGGATACATTCATCAAAAAATTACTGTATTGTAAATAAATTAATATGAGTAATATGACAAGATATATTTTCCTATGGTTGTTCGCAGACTTGATGTCCGTTTTTGGTTGGAGATAGCTGATAGATATGCTACATTTTTATATACTTTGACAAAAAAAATTATATATGAGTAATATTATGTAAGACACAGTTTCTTATTCACATGCATTAAATAGTGGCATTAAATATAGCAAATTAAACACACACACACACCCACACACATACCCACACACACACACCACACACACAGAGTTAACGTAAACATGACACTTTTAATCTGTATAAGCAATACTTTTGTACAGTATATAAATAAATTCAAAATTAAAACATTTATTTTAGTATTTTTCCACTGACAAACATGAATAAATTGAAGGTACACAAAAAAAAAAGCCATTATTCACTGAAAATCTCTTCACCATAGATCTCAAATCTCATTTGCTTATTCACACGTGTTTAGAACAACACAAAGAAACATTGCTCCGTTTCATTCTTTCACAACATCTGATGACAAAAAGGATTTTTTTGGGTGAGCTGTTGCTTTAAGTGTGCTTTGACAGCAGTACTTTCTTTCAGATGGTCGTCTGGTGTTTTTGTGTTCAAGAGAACAAAGGTCTTGAGCTTGACATCATAACACTGAGTTTTGATGTGAACATGAGATAAGGTGTGTTGTGCAGGATCAAATGCTGAAATCTCTCTCTCTGCGGGTCAGTGCTTACTCTTTGACTGAGTCTGAAAAACAGCTTAAAAACAATGGCCTTCCATTTGGTAGGAAAGATGAGACGAACTAGAGACACAGAACAGAGTGGGGCTTTTGTTGTCATGTCACTTGTGTTTCCTGCTTCAGGACTGTGTGTGGTCATGCAGTCTTTTAAGTTCAGCGAGTGTGTTTGGGTGCTTTGCTCTCTCAGCATTCCTGACGGACGCACCCTCACAGTTCAGAGCTGGGCGCAGTTCTTCTGCCACTCACAGATTAGCCATTTGATGTTAACCACACTGCATGCTTAGTTTTATCTACACCCAGGCTAAAATATCTGTAAACAATATCAGAATAAAAAATTAGTTTGAACATTTCTGTAGTGTATTCTGTTATTGGTTACAAATATTTCTATTAATGTGTCTCTCTTTGTTTTTTGCTCAGGGTATGTCGGTGGTGGCAAGCGGTCCATGTGTGGAGACCCATCCCAGCACTCTGGGTCAGTCTCAGTCTGTGATGAACATCTCCAAGATGTCCCCAAAAGTGGAATTAAAGAAACGCAGAGCTCCAGCACCTCCAACAGCTCCCACACAGACTTTACCACTGACATCACAGGTTTGAGCAATGACAGACACACACACACACACACACACCACCACACACAACAAATACACACACACCTCATAACTTGGCTGATATTTCAAACTAATATTACTATATGCTTAATCTTAAACACTGAGACTTGAACGTTAACACAGCTTTGTGCCAAACATTCTAGACTCTAAGATCATAGTGTTAACACTCGAACTACTTTATTTGATTTGCTTTTTACAACATTAGGAAGATCAGGCCCTTTGTTTCGGAACATGCTTCACAACTCCTTGTTTAAGCTCTTGTTCTGTCCAGGCTGGACTATTGCAATGCTGTCTTGGCAGGTCTTCCAGCTAGTTCTGTCAAACCTTTACAATTAATACAGAATGTGGCATCAAGATTAATTTTTAATGAGCCGAAAGAACGCACGTCACACCTCTGTTTCATCATTAATTTGCACTGGCTACTAGTAGCTGCTCGCATTAAATTCAAGGTATTGATGTTTGCCTATAAAACAACCACTGGCTCTGCACCCCTTTACCTAAATTCTTTACTTAAGACTTATGCTCCACTGATAGCTTTGCATTCGGCCGTGACGTCGCTTATGGTGCCATCCCAAGTGCACAAATCCTTTACGCTTTTAATAATGTTCCCTCCGAGGTGGAATACCCTGCCAATCTCAGCTGAGCCTGAGTTCCTTACGCCATCTTCAAGAACACGAAAACACATCTCGACCATCGTTATTTACCCTCTAACTCTAGCACTCCAATTCGACCATCTAGTCTCTGTTATAAAAAAACGTTCCCGGTGAGACTCCCCTCCTACGGTGGTGGCTGGTGCGTCCTGTTTCTCTTCTTTAAAAAAACAACACACGGGCGTATCGTAATCGGGGGGTATTCACGAGCGGGGGGGTCGGGGCAGGGTAGGATGGGCACTTCTAACAAGCGCAAATCGCGCCCCTCCACGTCACTAACAACGACGTGCGCTATTCGTGGCTTAGTGGTATGCTTGTCTCGTCGCCGGTTTTGTTTGATGATGAGGAGTTGGAAAAAACCCTGGCGACAGGGGACGCGGTAGCGAACGGAGACGGGGGTAGCCCGTGGAGATCAGGGGCCGGGGGGGAATGGTGGGTTTGCCTTCCGCGTTCTCTCTGCACTTGTAAGTGCTTGCGGCGGGATAAATCGCTCGCGCCTATTACTAGGGGGGGGTAAATGTAAATAGTATGACTTATAGTCGTCTTCCAGGGCCTAATGGCTACAAACTCCGGCACATCTTAAAGAAAGTTCACGGATTGCAGTAAAATCAAAAAACGCTTGTAAGTGCACAAAACTGTGACACTCGACCTTCGGCCATGCTGGCCATACGAACAATGACACACGTTAAGGAACTTGCCAGCCATAAGATCAAAGACACAGTAAAAATGTGAACCACATACCAAAAAACCCCCAGCGCTGATGACACACCCGATGAAACGTGGATGGAGAAGGGGGGGATGTGTACTTATAAAATTTTTAATGAATGAATGGCAATCAATAGTATGTCCAATGAAGGTAAATAGATCTGAAGAGGAGTACCACCTGATAATATGTCATAATTAAATAAACCCTGACGTACAATGTAAATTTCTGACCTGTAGTTGCGGCTAAGGAAACATTAATGGGATGTGTTTTAATTTGCCAAACCTAGTCACTTGCCTATCGAGACTTTTTTTAGACGTAGCATTGCGTTCATTTACAGTTCTAAAAGTTATTTACAAAAAGTTTGGGCTTAGTTAAGAATCTTAGTCCGGCGTTCGGTCCTATTTCAGTCGGAACCGCACCAGTTTGTTTGGAAGCAGACCGAGCTACCCATCTTTTTAGCAGTCTCGCTTTCCGCTGGTTTGGTGCGCAACCAGGGGTCGGATGGCAGCGTACTCCGAAAAACTACTCTTGTACGTAACTAGCTCCGCCCTCACACCTGGGCCCACTTTAGGTTGACCCCTTTCACGTCTGTGTGCCCGCCATTTCCAGAATCCGGACTATGCTGCTTCATCGCCACTCAGACGGGATGAGCTCGTAACACGGTCCCCCTCATGCAATGAGAAAAGCGGACAAAACAACACGGATCAGCCGGAGGCAGGCGAGCGAGGCCAGGAAGTGACCCCGGGGGGCCCCCGGAAACCGATAAAACACAGGGGTACTGGGGAACGTGTGTGCTCGACGGGTAATGAGGTCTGCGGCGATGTCGCCTCTTTAGGGCTTGACTGTGGGGTGCTGGTGCTGTATTGTTAGTGGGCCAGGGGTGAGGTCGCTGGGGTGTGGTGGGGGTTCGCCGTGAGACCAGAGCCAGACCGAACGGAACCCATACCGGGAACCATGATCCGAAAACTGAGAACCGAACATATAGCAAGCAACCGGTTAGCACCCCCCGAACGGGAGCATGCAAATGTCTTCAGCCACGCATGTGCCATTAATAGGAGTTCACACTCGAGCAGCCTTTGTTGAAAAGCAAGGTCACCTAGACAAACGCTAAAAAAAAAAAGAATAGAACTCGTGTTAGCGATATAGCAGAGGAGAGGTAACCGGCAGCGCGAAGTGGCGGGCCTCTGAAGGCAGGGCTCACTCTGGATCGAGCGGCTTGCAGGATAACAAAGTCGCAGGCAGAGCACCAACGGGTAAAGGGAAAGCGTGAAAGCATCGCAAGACGGGGGGGGGCACTCGCACATTGATAGATATGAATGGAATGCAGGGACCAACAAGTCAGCTGCCCCCGTAATGTGCTAGGAAGCGAACACAGCTGCAATGGATTGATGGTGAGCCAACGGAGAGTGGCATTTCTTAGAAGGCGTACGTCCGAAGCCACCATGGGCGCAGGTCAATTTCTCTCATCCGTAGGAAAGCCGCAGTACCTAGACTTGTTTTGAGCTTAAGTCTATGACACTGCAGCGTCATATTCGCTGTGGGGGTACGCATTACCTAACGGGAGAGATGTAATTCGAGTATGTTTTCATAGGAACTAGTATAAGTAAACATTACTTTGTGAATTTGTAAGTGGTTACTTTTTCAAAAAAGTATGCCCGTTACTTGTTTTCCATTTAATGGACTGACATCCTCCTGTCCCCATGTTTGGAGACGCGTAAGTGCAGAGGCGTTTTGTAGTCGACAGAGGTACGGTGCGAGCCTAAAGTGAACGTGCAGAGTCATCCCACGCCCAAAAAAGCAATTTAGAGTCATCAAAAGAACTAAACTTCGGGAAATGCAAACTCAAAGACGCAAACCGGCAATAAGTAATTGTTTAAGTACCACAAATGGACTATCCCATGGTAGTAAACCAAGTCTTTGCTGCTGACCGGGGGAGCCCAGTGCAACAGACGAAGAGCAAAAGACTGTGATAAACAACAGGGGCGGCAGTGGTTGTGGTTAGTGCGGAAGAGTGGGGGCGTCTCCGGCGGACGGTCCAGATGATGAATTGGCTTGTCCGGCGGCCGGAGGGTTTAGTCCTGACACTGGGAAAGGGCGGGTACCGGGGCGATACAAGACGCCGGCTGACGATGGAAAACACCCTCAAGCCCGGCTCAGATGTAAAAAAGGAACGGGCATAATGGCGGTGAGGGCCAGAAAAAGTACGAAGGTACGAAGTAGGGAACACGTTGGGAGGGAGGACGAGAGTGTAATGGCGGCCTTCGGAAAGGAACGGCCCCAACACGGGTCTAGATCAAGGGCCACGGGGCCGGCAGCGTATGGGGGGTGTGTTGGGTGACTGGGAAAAACTAAAGGCACAGATAATACCCGCCAAAATGTAAAAATAAGGCATGGTCGTGCCAGGGGACGGCGGTGCGGCAAGGCTGTTGGGAAGTGGGGAAAGGGAGACGCGGCACACGGGATGCGGGAAGTGGTTGGGGCGCGTGTGTCTGGATAAAAAAAAAAATGTCCTTAATGACCGCCTAGAGTGACCGGTAGTTAAGCTCCTCCTTGATCTATACTGGATATCACTCTTAAGCCAGCATGACTGAGTCGGTATAGCCATCTGACCAGTTTGCATTGAGGGCTTGTAAGCAACTCATAATGTGAATTAACTCACATAACGAATAAGATAACAGGTATTATTTGGTAAGACAATGTTCATAATGTAAGCTCAAAACATAAAGCTTGATCCATAATGTACGATAACACGTTTTCACCCAACAATCCCCCCCAATAGCAAATCACAATAAAGGAAATCATTGTATGAGAATTTATTACATCTGCCCACTGTGGCCACTATAATGGTCATCACAGTTCAAAGGTAATACCACACATCAATTTAAACAAGTATGTTTTACAATATCAGCTTCAATAGAGAATTTGAGCAGAAAACATAATCATAGTTTTATTAAAAGAAAATTAGGCTACATTGTGAACTTCTATTTATGTATTTTTATTTTGTATTTTTTTTTTATATTTTGTGATTATGACATGCTTAATTTTTTTAGATATAGGCCTGGTTTCACAGACAGGGCTTTGATTAAACCAGGTTTAAGCCATAGTTCAATTAGGACAGTTTCAGTATTGTTTCTAACATTCCTTAGAAAACAGTACGGGTGTGATTTTGAACCAATAAGCCGAATAGATTTGAAGTCAGTAAGCGTTTTGTCATTTGAAAACACTCAATTAAGTAGTCTGCTTCGTCTAAGCCGTGTCTGTGAAACCGGGATAATCCATTTAATGTTGTCTATAACAAACTTGTTCTTATATTCTACCCAAATTCTAGCCTATTATTTATAATTTTGGCAATATGATTAAGACGTTTTGTACTTCCTAAGTAATGTCCACATAACTGACCATTCTTCCCATGCTGGTTATATCTGATGGTTCCTGTTAAAACCGCTTATAAGCCACAGAAATGATGTGTGATTTTGAAGTTTCACGTTTATTTTTCACATATCCTCTGATGTACTTCATGTAAATTGGTATTAAAGTGAAGAATGGGTCAGGTAACTTGTTCTCCATGCTGCCGTGTCTGAGGCCGATAACGCATCTATCACAGACTAATTAGACTTTGGAACGTTTTATGTGTTATTGTTTTCATTTGTTTGCATAAAAACAGCCTTTCATTCCAAGGACAATAGTAGTAGGGCACGACTGATTGTTGTTCCTTACTTTTGAGCATTAAATATTTTAGGAATCACTGTCATTGTCATCAGACAAGGACCATGACCTGAGATGTAAAGGCCACTAATCAAAATTTACAATATTTATTTTGTTAGCACACATAGCTAGTCTTAAAGTCAACAATTAATCCATGCAAGTTAATCCTCTGAAATTTTTTTTTTTCTATCTTGGTAATCTTTAATCAAAATCTGATAATTTGCTTCCGCTCTGGAATGGCATTTCTTCTCTGATGACGTCAGTTTGATGGCTTGGGGAGAATATGCTTAACCACCCCCTCCGCCCATTAGCTGCTGTAATGGAGAGATGACGATAGGAGGAGCGGAATAAAACCCTTCCTCTACTCCAATATTCATTTTCAGTTGGAATATGCCACACACTACATCCAGTCAGCAGCAACTTTCGGTTCATGCGTACTTAAAGTAACCTGTAGATTTATGCATGGCCAAAGTAGAACTCAGCTAGTGTTTTTAAAACATGCAAAGCGGAGTGCACATTGCCTTATTTACGCAACATTCCCTATTAAATCCATAGCAGAAGCATTTACATGTCACGCCCCGTTTAGTGAGCTACCACTCGCCACAAAACAAAACCACCGTAGGTTTAACTTTGACTAATAAAATATTTGTCAAACTCATTTGTGCATATATTGGCTTTATCTCTGGAGAGCATCAGAAACTTTTGCTAGTTACATGTTTCCGCTGGATCAGTGTCGCTCATCAAAGACAGTCATTAACCGAGAACTGAGATGATGACAGCCTCATGCGTTGAAATTACGAAATGGAATCACGTCTTTGCACACATCTAGACTCTGCTGCTAAGATGAATAAAATGTCCCTTGCACTAAGTTCCGCTATATAATATAATATTCTATATAAATGCTCAAATGAATTTCAGACATGAACATATTTGCTTTGCTTAATTTGTACATGAAAAGATTGAGCAAAGCAAATAATATGTTCACGTCTGATATTCATTTTGGCATTTATCTCTATATATATCGCTATCTTATATATATATATATTATACACATAGGCTAAATAACAGCACAAATATTTTGACTGTCCCTTATACTGTGCTGCTTATACTTTATTATAAGTATAATTATGACAATATTACAATATTTTTGGTCAGTTTATAATGTAATACATTTTTCATAATATAGTAATTATTACATTATGAGCTCAAGATTTTATTACATTTTGAGAAAATTATTACATTCTCAACTATTGTTTCTTACATTACTAATTCCGTCTAACCTTTTTACATTATGTGCAGTTATTACATTATGAGTTGCTACAGGGCTGTTCCTCACACAAGCAGATAATTTTATTTGCTTCAATTTGTGCTCAGAGATATTTACCTTTCTTACACTTTGGCTAGGCCTGTAATAACCTTCAAAACATATTCATTAATAGTTAGTCACAAAGATGAGATGTTTTGGCCTGTTAATTCCTAATTCTAATACCACCACAATGACTAGAACATCTACTGTGCCACCATTTAGTAAGTTAACACACGTCACCTGTTGACCAGTTCTGCAATAAGGTCCACCTACAGAATATGGGTTTTTCAGTGGCCGATTTTGAGTTATTTATTTTTTAGCCCCTGTACTTTATACCAGTCTGCCTGTCAAGGAGAGTCCACATATCTTTCTAGAATGAGACTATAAATTAACCATTAGCTTTTTAATGTATACATTTTCATACTACTACTACTACATAATAATCATATTTAAAAAAAATCACTTTTCACTTTTGACAATGTTTGGCTATATTATGTACTTTTATTGTAACACATCATGGAGTTGACACAAAATTATATAAATTATAACTGTAATAGTGTATTAAAGATCATGGCAGTCATTGATCATCAATACATTCTGTCTGTTTATCTGCACAACCTTTCGCCTCTTTTGCAAAGACTACTGTATGTAACAGTTACACACTGGAAAAATCTAGAAAGACCACAAAGTCGTTTCATTCTGCCACATCCCTCCTCTTTCCCAAACAGATCTGACTCTTTGCCCCTGTAATGTTGAGTGACATGCTGGTTTCTTAGATGTGTTTTCTGAGCTTTTCTCAGAGGTGGCTGGATTGATGACTGATTAGGCAACACTGTGGATGTCTAAATGTGACCTGGAATGGGACGATAAAAATAAAACGATCAAAGAAGCCTGGTACTGACGCAAGACCACACTGTTTACAGCATAAATCTCTTTCTCCATGTTCGTAAGGAGGGAGACATTCTGTTTTGTGCAAATGGCCCATGGTCACAAGTTTCGTCATTACCAATAAAGTTCAATGGAACATGCGACCATATTTAGCTAACAATGCTTTTGAGAAACACACCCCAGATCATGTTCACTTATACCATGCATTCAACTGGCTGAAGCAAACACTTGTTTTAAGTGTTCTAATAATTAGATGATTGCCCTTACGAAAAAAAAGTTTATTCAGGTGTACTATTAGTATACTTCTTTTAAACTAAAAATAGGAAAGTATACTTCCAGTCTACTTTTTATGTACTTTTCAGAAATGGAAGCTTTAGGAAGCTTTAGTGCAAGTTCTACCGGGAAGACTTAATGCTACGTCATACACTACATTTAGATCTAACCAATTATCAGTCGACACCCAGAGTATATAAGTTCTCGACCCACTCTTTCTTGCTTTCGCAGATGCTGACGTCGACGTTTACTACTCTGTCAGGGAAACTGACGCTTAAAACTTTAGTCCGACTTTTTCATAAAACTGACATATTTAAATTTAACCTTCTGTGAACGATTGCGTAAGTGACATTACTTTCACGATGCACGTTATATTGTTAATATGTGCAGCAAACTAGTATAACAGTAAACGTTTGCGGGTGTTTGATCGTCCTCCCATGATGTAAAAGTGTTGCAATTTTGACAAATGAAAACGTGAAACACTAGCGGGGCCTTTAAATTCATGTCCGCTATCAGACCGAATGCTCATCAAGCTGTCGCATCAACTCTACTCGCTTCTCAATCACCAAAATACATTGCAATTTCTTTTTGCTAATCGAGCGCTACATCTTACGATTCAAATCTCCAAAACATCCCGCTTCCTCACATTTGTTGTTCCCTCATCTTCGAGTTTTGCCTGAACGCTCACGTAAACTTTCATTGAAGACTCTCCAGGCCTGCTATCAAAAACACGGCTACTGGTCTCCTTCAGCATTTCGTCTTCATCACTACATCAGCCTGCACCATGAAAATTATTCATATTGTTTTCTGCACTTGTTGCGGTTGGGTGTAGAGTTTATTTTTGCAAGGTTATTCACTCGTGTGTTTAAGACAAAGAGCTTGGTTATACGAAGTGAGCGCTGATTGCGTGATTGTTCGTGAATGAGGTTAATTTTGCAGACTAGCGCTGCATGATTAACCCAAATTGAACCTAGGTTGTGCTTGGCTTAGTGCAATTTCGAGAAAAACAAGTCTAATTAAAGGATATTTGTTCAGCGTATTATTAGTGAAATACAGTACTGAGATCAGAGTGCATGAATTATTTCGCATATATTGCTGCACAAGCCATCTTGCAAGCCCAGTTGCCACTGTAAGGATAAAAGAAACTAGAATACTTTGATCTCCTGAGAGGCAAACAATGCACTGGCATCTTCAGGACACCCCACAGAGGGGTGGTGCGGGAAACGCCTCTCTCACATATGCATCTGTGCCTTTTCATCTCCTCCCTCCACTGGATTCACTCAAACTGGTCAAGAATATAATGTTCTAAATGAATGCAAATAAGATTTACAGTCATGTTTGGTTTCATTTGAATAGTTTCAGGGCAAGTGGTACAATGGTCTTAATCTTACTAAAAAATAATACAGAAATCCCCCCCCCCAAAAGGAAGTTAAGAGAAACTTTGATCACCGTAGAGAGCAATCTCATGCAAATTACCTTTTGTTCCCATTAGACCACCCAGGTCTGGGACCTGGCTCAATGCAAATTCCAATTGTTTGGACAGGCCTCCATTTGGAGGATGTATTTACTTAGTTTGATATTTAAAGGATTGCAGCAAAAGGGTCAGCGCGATTCTGTAGCCAGAATGCCCGTAGCACAGAGTATCTCCACATACTCTGTACTATGTATTTTTCTAATACATCTAATATATGTAATCTCAGATATGCATTTTACTCTTAGATTCATCTTTGAGAATTTTGTTTTGTATTGATTTGATATCTTTGAATTGCTATGTAATTGGCATAATATATATTTACCTGACTGATAATAAATTGTTACAATTGATTTATTCTGACGTACTCTGAAATTATTTAAGTGAAGGCTTATGTTTCCGCAAATCTGCGTCCAGGGTTAAGTGCACATTAGATCTTAGGAGATGAAGCATGGGGCGCATCAGGTGAGATTCTAAATTTCTGACTAACCGCTTGAACTTAGTTTAAGTTGTACTCAGTTACGATAACCATGTATATAATTTCAGAATTAATTAAGTTGTACGAAGCTGTCAGCGGTCGGGGTCTAGACAAAGGTGGTCTAGAAGAACTGCTGATTAATACTTTGAGTGTTAATTAAGTTGTGTGAAGCTATCAGCTGTCGGGGTCTAGAAAAAGGTGTTCTAGAAGAACCGCTGATTAATGTCTGAATATTACATGGGTAGCTTTAGGGGGCTAAAAATTAGCCACAAACCTCCGAATAAGGATTAGAATGGCGAGTTTTGTGATCGTGGAGCCCACGCATAGCATGAGGCATCCATGAGCGACATAGATTCCTAATGAACGAGAAAAAATACAAAGTAAAGAGTTGGTTAGAATAATCGAATGTAAGAATAATCTGAGACCGACAAACAACCAATGTGCCTTTCAACCTAAATCAGAATTCAGATACTAAAATGGAGTCAAATTGAGTTAAACCTAAATTGAATAACACTGCACGCTGAAAAGACCGAACACGCAAGAAACCTTCACCCACCACTGGATACCTTCCTTGGGCCAGGTGCGCGGACCTTACAGTGGTGACCCCGGGACGTGATCTCCCCACAAATTGGTGACCGGCGACACAATCTCCCAAAACAGGCGAGTGACGTTTTTTCAGCGCAATATGGATTTACACCGAACAAAGGGTTTGATCATCTCTCTTCTTTCTCCGCCTGCTGTTGGTAAGTCAATTCTTATTGGTCTTTTAGCAATTTGAGGTTGGAAAAAAAAAGGGTTGGGCGAAGGGGGGGGGGGGGGGGTGGGACAAAAAAAAAAAAAAAGTGTAAAGACAGATTGCATCCCATATATACACATTGTAATGGATTCGGTATACTCTATTGTTAGCCGGAGACCGGATCCTGTTGTTGAGAATTATACGAAACCACGTACTTGTCAGGGACATGATAGCGGCAGCGTAGACGAGGAATGACATCCCTTGTTCTGAAATGGAAATATATCTTTGTTTGCTTAAGCAACAAGAGATGAAACTTAAAAATTGGAATACCATCATCCAAAATTATATTCTGGTACTCAACTGAGAGTCATAAACTAGAACCTAAAGTTTTAATCTGCAAACTGCCTTCTCTATTGTTTTATTTGCTTCGTTGCAACAAATGAGCAACATTTTAATGAGAATGAGCAAACAGAATAAAAATGCCAAATTATAAACAATTGGGAAACTTGTGATTGGATAAAGAAAGACAATTTAAGTTGATACATTTAAATATGAAAAGCAATTTGGGTAAAACAGAGTGATAAAATCACAACACAGATAAAATAGCTTCAAAGAAAGCTTCACTGAGGAAAAAATTATACCTCAGCTCTTGAGGACTAACTACTACAAAGCAGAACTCCTCTTGACTGCAGTCAAACAATAGATGATAAGCTTAAAAATCTGAAACTGATACACAGATTGAAAGTGATGATTTTATAAAACAAATGGCTTTGTTTCTGAGAGTGGCTCAAAGCTGAGTCCGAGGGTACACTCACTCAGAATTCTCATGTTTTTCTCCCTGTTGCATGGCCAAATAACACACGATTAAACATATCACACCTTATATCAAGCAAATGGTTACTGGGCCTTAACAAACCTTTGAGATCTAAAAACAGTGATTGTGCTTTGCATCAGCCCTGAGCTTGCCCGGCTCCTCAACACCTTTTCATATTCAAATTAATTGCCATGAGAATGCAATTTGCAACTGAATGACAACTTAGACCTTATGGCAGATGGAAAATTCCGCTCATGAGTTGTGATTTGACCATGTACTCCAAATACGCTTGCAGTCTTTGGATGTTGACAACTTCAGAGTCTATCATTGGCTTTAAGAAGAACTAGTTGTTATACATACAATGTACATTTTAGTGTGTACTACTGTGACTACAGGGCCAAATCACAAGATCTTCTCAAAGACGAACACATTGACAACTATATTATTCCAAAGACCTCCAAGACCCAGAAAAAGATTATTTTAAATAACATTTAATATCATAAATATATTATAATTCAAATTATAATGTCATTATCTTAGAATCGCGCAGCTGGCCATTAGCCTAGAGTAACTTTGATTTGGTAACCCTTACAATTCCATGTCCTGCTCCAGTCCCAAAAGGGAGGAGGGTGGAGGTTTGTTATTCATTCAATAGTGTGGCCCAGAAGATAGCGACCCTTCACCCTTCACTGACGCACCCAAACAAAAATGTATCGGATCAAAGGAGTGGCTAACATATTTGGAAATTTAAACAATCCAATTCAATGCAGAATTCAAAGCTCTTGAATTTGCCACCTACTTTTGCTCCTTAAAAATGGAAGTTATTTTTGGAATCCAATCTCACCTCATACTCGCCTTCTGACTGGTATCCCGTTTACAGCAACAGACGCAAATTTACATCACAATTGTAAACTTCCTTCGTCCAAGAAAAAAATTTTTTTTCCTTTGTTTGGAGCATGACTGTATTTACACAAAGCCACGGTCGAATGCAGCCACACAGCACTATTTGATCTTTTAAATTTACTTGAAAAATAATGAAAGGGGGGTGTAAAATACTAAACATCAGACCAAAATACCAGATGTCTTTATGTGTCACAGAGATCTGCATGTGTGATCAACACCATAAAACAACATTTACCAAACAGACAACACCGAAACAGGTGATCACATTTCTGCCCACAGATCTGACTGTAATGAGAGCAACCGCAACTAAAGCCATGGACATTGGTCCATTGGAGTTCATGATGACATGGGTGATAAAAACACCAATTAATCTAGAAAATGTCCCCAGCAGAACTGGGGTCTATAATGCTCATGACACAGCAGACTGTGAAGGCTCAACTGCAAGAACAGCAACAAGTGTTACACACTCAGACTGCACTGAAACAGTAGCAGTAATTCAGATCTGACCAATGACACTCAGTTTCATGTGACATCTGGAATTAAAAGTACAATACATGATGATGATGTAGTTAAAATAATTCCACATGTCTGAACGTGAAACTGATGAGAAGTTCAAATTTAACTGTGGTTCTCTCTATATTTGATTCTGTCTCAGGCTGACCACTGCAATTCCTTGGAGGACAGATACCAGGAAGGTGCCTGGTCCCATCTGCATCAAGCCAGGACAGCAGAATTGTTAGACCATAACCTGAAACGCAGGAGATGGGTGCGAAGACACTTGAAGGGGCCAGTCACACCTCACAGGAGAACATTACTACACAAATATCTATATGGCCTCCCGGATTAGCACCGGAACTAAATTTTTGCAACACAGATTGCTATAGATTAGACTCCGCCCATCTCCCAGACATGAGCACAGAACACAAACCACATCTAGACTTTTCAGTCTGAACACTACACATAACAGAAAAAAATGATGGCTTAGATTGCAAACGTGGTACCCCACTAAAGATCTATTGTCCGTCTTCACACTGACAGAACCACATAGCCTCACACACATAGGACAATATATTAATCCCATGATGACAGTCTGAAAGAGACACACAACATATATACTATTTGCAACCATCTGCAAACTCATGGAACAACACTATAACACACATTTGTATGACTAGTCACAGATCGATGGTGTAACTTCAAAACACAGAGGCAGACGAGTCCTTACAATTTAAAATATTTAATCTTTCTGATTGTTATTGGGGTGGTTGACAAGCCAGAGGGCCCCTGGTTTCTCAACACACCACTAATAACAGAAAAACATTATCAAAATTATCAAATGTGAAGTGCCTGCACTTCATTTCTATCAATCAATCATAAAATGTACAATTCTACAAAACCATCAACTGTGACTTAGCCTGCATATCAGACACACACACACACACACACACACACCACACACATCTGTTACAAGGAATTTAGGATTTCCATTCTAGAAGAATACTAAATCATGTTCTAAGTCACTTCTTAGAATAAGTGACTCGCTTTGTAAGATTCCTGAATGAACAGTGTGATTATTATATATACCTACACAATGATTGTGATTATTATTATTATTATTGTAATTATATGGCTTGTTTATCGATGCATACCTCTACATTAATGTTCAAGTTATACTGACCTCTTGCTGCATTTCCTTTGACTCATTCAGACCAAGAATACCTAAATTAATGCTTACATGGGACCACCCTACCATATATGACCTTGAAAGATTTTTAACACCAGATGTACCACTCGCAATTTCTGACATCTTATGTTAACTTATGACTTTTCTATATTACCCAATGGGTGACAACGTTAAGTTGATCAGAATTCAGTCATTGAATGGCCATTAAGATGCTTTTCAGGTGTCTCACACAAAGCAGTGTGTAAGCAAGGAGAACCCCTTCACCTGTTGAAGTCTGCCCAGATAACCGCACCGCCGGAGGTGAGAGGATTCAGGAAGATGGGTCAGACTATCGTCCTAGAAAAGGTGCCACAAGGAGCAGAGGTTTCTCCATGAAATTCCATACTGACCACTGAGCTGTGCTCACATGCTGAGCTCAACCACAGGTAGAAACTCTGGAGACGTTCATCCACCTGCTGAATTCAAGCAACACACACCTGCTGAGACTGAATGTTCTGCATATGAAAACAGCCCTCAGGAGGTTTCTACAGCTGCAAACATCACAAAGGAGTTAACATCTCAAGGATAGACAATTACCGAACAAGTGACCCCATCGGATTCACCTATATGTGACCAATTGCGGTCAAATGGGTGAGACTGTAAGGATAAAAGAAACTAGAATACTTTGATCTCCTGAGAGGCAAACAATGCACTGGCATCTTCAGGACACCCCACAGAGGGGTGGTGCGGGAAACGCCTCTCTCACATATGCATCTGTGCCTTTTCATCTCCTCCCTCCACTGTATTCACTCAGCATGGTCAATAGTATAATTTTCTATATGAATGCAAATAAGATTTACATTCGTGTTTGGTTTCATTTGAATAGTTTCAGGGCGATTGGTACAATGGTCTTTTAATCTTACTAAAAGATAATACAGATCCTAAGAGTTAAGAGAAACTTTGATCACCGTAGAGAGCAATCTCATGCAAATTACCGTTTGTTCCCATTGAGGTGTAGACCACCCAGGTCTGGCACCTGGCTCAATGCAAATTCCAATTGTTTGGACAGGCCTCCATTTGGAGGATGTATTTACTTAGTTTGATATTTAAAGGATTGCAGCAAAAGGGTCAGCGCGATTCTGTAGCCAGAATGCCCGTAGTATAGAGTATCTCCACACACTCTGTACTATGTTTTTTTTTCTAATACATCTAATACATTTAATCTTAGGTATGCATTTTACTCTTAGATTCGTTTTTGAGAGTTTGATGTCTTGTATTGATTTGATATTGTTGAATTGGCTGTGGAGATAATTGGCATAATACATATTTACCTGACTGATAATAAATTGTTACATTTGATTTATTCTGATTACTC
>JADLZN010009330.1:0-57652 GCA_018155175.1 Sinocyclocheilus anophthalmus | reverse complement strand
ACTCTGAAGTTATTTTCTCAAGTAGATTAAGTGAAGGCGTATGTTTCCGCAAATTTGTGACCAGGGTTAAGTGCATACTAAATCTCAGATTAGATGGAGCATGGGCACATCAGGTGAGATTATAGGTTTCTGACTAACCGCTTGACCTTAGTTTAAGTTGTACTCAGTTACGTTAACCATGTGTATGATTTCAGCTTTAATTAAGTTGTACGTGGTTATAGTAACTATCGGGGTCTAGACTAAGGGTCTAGAAGAACCACTGATTAATACTTTGAGTATTAATTAAGTTGTACGAAGCTAGATTAAGCTGTCGGGGTCTAGACAAAGGTGGTCTAGAAGAACAGCGGCTATTGTTTGAGCATTACATGGGTAACTGTAGGGGGCTAAACAGACCTACTATTTAAGGTATATTAAATAGTATTAGCTACAAACCTCTGAATAAGGTTCAGATTGGCGAGTTTTGTGATCGTGGAGCCCAGGCATAGCGGCGCCGTGAGGCATCCTAAGCGACAATAGATTCCTAGTGAACGAGAAAAAAAAATACAGAGTAAAGAGTTAATTAGAATAATCGAAATGTAAGAATAATCAGAGACCGACAAAAAAACAATTTACCTTTCAACCTAAATTAGAATTCAGATACTAAAATGGAGACAGATTGAGTTAAACCTAAATTGAATAACTCTGCGCGCTTGTGGAAAAGACCGAACACGCAAACGAGACCTTCTACGCCACTGGATACCTTTCCTAAACCGATAGTCCTTTATACTGTACGTGGTCTTTAAAATAGTCCATATTCATTTGCATATTTAACTCTCAGTCTCAGAATCACTGCTGTCTTCTGTGCGAGGTGGTGATCTTTTCAAAGTGCTTTTTCTCTCTTGTTTTGAAGTGCTGGACAGATCTATTGCCATGTCTTCTGAGTCGTCTGCTCCATTGGCTCCACTCGACCACGTCGTGTCGCTGTCTTTCACCTTGTGTTCCTCCGAATACGAATCAGAGTGTGTTGATTCAGGTGTGCCAGGAGGCTTTTTTGCAATTTCCAGAGACTTTTTATGCATTCCTGAAAGAATAAAATGCAGATGCAATTAAAAATTGACCTTAAACAGCTGAATGTTTATAGCTGGATTACAAAACAGCCCAATTCGTGAACATTCAAGTCTATACTTTTAAGTGTAAAATATGGGCAACACCAGACAGACATTCACAAGACACCTCAGCTATGTATTCAAGTGATCAAATACATATTTGAGTCTTTGAGTACTAAATAGCAAAACCACCTGCTGGCTCACCTAGAAGCCAGGGAGCGCAGGAGCCCATCATGCCATTCTTGGCCGAGTTGATGATGGATTCTGGAAGTGGAATGGAGTGACGGACCATGGCACCATACAGCCCATATTCCGCCATCACGCTGCTGCGGCCCCAGCACTTCTCCCTTTTCCTCCACTTAGCACGGCGGTTCTGAAACCATACCTGGACAAAAACAAACCTGGGCATTAGCTGTTGGAAAGAAAGAAAAAGAGAGGGAAAAACTGTGAAAATCATCCAACCTGTATTCTGTCCTCTGGTAGCTCTGTCTTCATGGCCAGCATTTCTCTTGCGTAAACATCTGGATAGTGTGCTTCATGGAAGGCTTTCTCCAGATCCTCGAGCTGATGCGAGGTAAAAACTGTCCTGAAAACGAGATGTATGGTTGATCAAACAAATCACTAAATCCTTACAGATTAAACATTTAACGTAACATTTAATTTCAGTACATACCTGTGCCTTCGCTTCTTCCTCTTTTGTGAGTTCCCTGAGTTTTTGCCATCATTGCGATCCCCGGAAAGACAATCATCATCTGTAATGGAAAAAAAAAAATAAAAAGTTAACAAAAATAAAAATCCTTGAGAGATTAACATAGAATTCATAAATTGGGTCAAGGGAACACAATGCAAATTAATAAATACAAATATGTAAGAAATAAAAAGAATAAAAAGTGACTAAAAATTTACACTTTCAAGTAACATAAAATGTTCTTTAATTTAACAGGTTTTATTCAAGTCAAAATATAATACGACTGAATCTAAAGCGTATACTATAATAATTTTATACTATTTATAAGAGTAGCCTATTATACTATTATTTCTGATTCCATCAAATCAGTAAATAAAATCACAAAATTATCCGTTAATTTAAAAGTTTCCATTGCAAATAGAGAAACGCCGATTTCAGGATCAGTTTCAGCACCAACTTCTGTGAACAGCTCTTCCGCTCATTCAATGATCAGATAAAGTCATTCGTACCGGAATAGGCGTCCCGTTGCTGTTCTAGATTCTGCATGAAGTGGCTCTCTGTCCGTGACTGCAGGAGCGGGATGTGGCTCGGGAGAAAACACGGGGCCCCGGGGGGTTGTTGAGCCGCCAAACTGCAGAGAAAACCCAAGCCGAGCGGCAAAGAGCCTCCCGGGAAAGCAAATCCTCCGAGCGCCGCGCTCTGCCCCTCTCCATTGGCCCCTGCGCCAGAACCGGACTGATGCGGCTGGAGATCCGACTCCAGACCGAGCAGGTCTGTGATCGCGAACCCTTTGGACCTAAATCCAGATCCATTGAGACGTGATTTGTCGATTCCAAATGAGGGATACAGTTTAACCTTAGGTTTTTCGTCTAAAGCCTCTTCTCTTCCCGTCATGGTGGCAGTTTGTTTAATTCACTTTCTCTCTGAGGAGGTCGTGCTGGTGGGACAGTTACGTGCTCTGGCGGGACCATTTATCCGTCTGTCCAATCCAGCACTGTCCAATCAGATTCAACGTCAGATATGGTGGGACACAATATGACAGTTTTGCTATATTTCGCCAACAAATATAATTCAATTGCGCCCTGCGCAACATGAAGCTGTTTGTTCCTGAAGTATCAATCGTTTAAATGATCGGTCACTCGCAAGATCATATAACAGTGAATTTATGCCACTAATGGCAGTTTAATTTTACATGTAAGGATCTTTTCATTTTTTTTTTTTTTATTAATTTCAAACTATCAGTATTTAACGTTTATGTTTAAAATAGCAAAACAGTATTAATTCATTTGTAACTGCAGGTTAAATGCATTCACGTCTTGCATTAAACAAAATGTGTGTAAATGCATCTAAATGCCACTTCTAATTCAGCTTCTGTGTTTTATTGCCGTATAGCCACGCCATAAATCAAGCTGTCAGTCTCAGTCACGCTTGCTGGTACATCATGTTATGAGCGGTCCCTCCATACGCCTGTGCTAAACTTTCTCTCCGAAACGCTGTGAGAGCTCAGCGTGCCGTGACCTGAGTTGAAGTCACCACAGAATATGTTGCGGGAATAAAAACAAGAACTGAGAGGCGGCTCAACATGTCGTCGCATATTCAGAAGGGTGTCTCGATTCTTAATGTAAATGCTCTTGTCATGGGAAAAAAGTTTCCTTCATTAGTGAAGTTTGGAAGAGTATCTGCGCTTTAAAATAAACGATTTTTCAAAGTCATTGGATTGTTGGAGTAGATTTTACAAGTTTCTACACCAGTTTCATTTTTCTTAAGTGTGTGCTCTGGTTGTGTGATCTAAATAAAGAGTGACTCAAATTTTTCAATATTATTTTTAGTAAATATTGACATGAATTTAACAATTTTACTTTTTATTATTAAATTACTTAAAATACTAAAACGTTAATTACTATTATATTGGCGTTTTTTGTAGATAAAGGCTAAAAACACAAAGAAACAAAAAACCAAAACAGGAAAAACAAACCAATATTGATCATATAAGTAGATACAATGTGGTATATATTTATATATTTTATAGTATTTTTTAATAGTTGGTATTGCTTTTATTTTTTATACTTAAAGTTTTTTTTTTTTTACTAATTTCCCCCTATATTTCAGGTTTAGTGTAAGTATTTAGTACTTTAACTTATTCATTTCAGTTAGTAGCAAGGGCAACCTTTCTTATTGCGTTTTTTCCCTAATTTCTATTTTTGAGTTGAGGCTTTTCCTGAAATATTTATATATTTTTCAGCTTCATTTCGATGACCAAAAAATACCAGCATTGCTTGCAACATTTTCCAGTTCCATTCCTCCCTCTTTCTCCTTATTTCCTGTCCTCTCTCCACTTTCCTAAATTAAAAAAATACCAAAACAAGAAAGAAAAAAGAAATTATAACCGTCTAAAAATGTGTATTGTGATCAATTAAATGATCCAAATCTCTTTGATCAAGCAAAATCCATTACAGCTGACATATTTCTGCAATGTCACTGGAAAGATAGAAATGCGAGTTTAGCACTTTAGGCCACTAGGGGATCAGGCTGCTGGTTCCCTGCTGAAGGAGCTCCAGGTCAGGGGAGAACCAGGTACTAATGAGCCACGGCTCAGGGCCAGCTCCAGGGGCCGCAAGGGTGACGCCAATCTCCCGGCTTTAAAACTAAACCGAGAGAGAAACAGAGACATTAGAAGTAAAGTAAAGCAGGATTGTAGGTCAAAAGGCACCTGTTGTCCACCTGACCCCACGCGGCTGCTGCACACACGTCCTCGTTCCCAGCAATCCCTCCATGACCAATGTCACAGCCTCCGTGGAGTCTGCCGATTTCACGCTAAGGGGAGGTTGGGGCAGGCAGGACACTTGTCTGTCCCCACAGCCTACGCACTGTCATCAGCCCCCTGTGGCTTGAAGCATATGGGAAAAGCTTGTGGTAAACAGAACAGATCCACTCTGAACACTGGAGTGACATGCTGGGGCTTTATGATGGATGCCCAGGGCTGATAAGGGAAAGTGGTCCGGCTTGGCACAAGTGAACAGATATATAAAACGTTCAAATGTGTAAACAGGGTCCAACATGTTTTGCGATCCGGTCACAAACTACAACGGTTGTGAATGCTAATGCATCCTGATGTACCACAGACAACATTGAAGGACCTACTCGTCCAATATGCAATAGCACTGCACCAAAACAATGGCTTTAAAAAAAAATGTGTTGAAATGCTTGTACTTATAAATATGCAAAAATTCACAAAATATCGAGTTGAAAGTTCACGTAATGCCGGTGCTCCATTAAAATAACACTTCACTGAAAATGCAGCAATTCTATGTTGAAAGTATATTGGAAAGCAAAAGAGTTTTTTGGCCTTTTTCCCCATTTTTGTTCTTTAGTAGCATGTAATAAAAAGCTGCCGTAGTACGTGATGTATGTAGCCACAAAATTTCAGACTCTGTCTTTGAAATCTGATCACACATGGTCACAGGAGACACATTTGAGAAGCATGTCGCTACTAGGTGTAAACAAGCAATGTGTCTTGTCTGACCACATGTGATCTGATCACCCGAGATGAATGTTAATACCAGGTGTCAACACGGCCTAAAACACGTGACCCATACAATATCTCAGATCAAGTGAACCTACTTGATTTTGGTTTGCAAACGACAAGATGACAGACAATAAGTTGTGTTCACACAGAACACATTTTGCATTTTACTGGGCTGCTTTTCGATTGTTTTTCTATGTAAACGTGCTGGACTGACTCTTTTACAAATCTCATGCATGACACGGCATTCCAAAAGCAGGCAACTCAAGTTGAATTTTTTGTTCAATCCATGCTTGTGTTCAGGTTTTGCAAATGCAAAGTGGTCTGTGTGAATTGGCCCAAAGTTACATGAGCTTCTTCACAATACAATGCTACTTCTGTGACGCTTTATCGAATGCAGGACAGCAATATCTTTAGGTCTAGATAGGTTTATGTGCAATTATAATGAGCTATACTGGGTTTTTGATGTGTGGAATTAAAAATAAGATGGACTCTAAAAACAGTGTTTCCATCGAGACCTCAACTTCCACGGATGGCTAAGGATGACTATTATTTAAATCAATACATTATTATTTATATATTAAAATAATCGAACTTAAATCTAAATGAAAATACAAAAAAAAAATAATAATAAATCAGGAGTTAACATACAGTACTTCAGGAATCTACTGAAATCAGAAATGTTTTGTTAATTAATTTAATGTATAAACACTCCCAGTTTCTGTTGATTATAGCAGAAATACCAAAAATAAATAGCCTATATAAAGTGGTCTTTGAATATTTAGTGGAACAGAAGTCAAGCTGTATTAAAGCATTTAAGTGACGTTTTACGACAAATTATTTATTTAGTCTGACAGAATATGAACTTTTAAACTGCATGTAGTGGTACTTAGTGTGTCTTTGATAGGTGACCGTCCTTTTAAAGGTTTTGACCTTTAACTGTTTGTTCCTCGGGGTCTCCGAGCCTTTCTACTGCCACGCTGCTGAGAAAAAATACAGGACATGAACAAAACTGTGTGATTCTCTCTTTCTCTCGCTCTCTCACGTAAGCCCTCCCTTGTGTTTTTCCAGCCGAGCTCTTTCTGTGAAAAACAATTAGACTAAAACTGCTCAATACCCAAGGTCCTCCGAACGCTTCTTTACATGAGCAGTCCAACCTCCGGCGGGCACCCCGATCTCCAAACACCCACTGCTTCTGTTTTTTTTCCCTCTCCTCCTCCTCTCTCTCTCGCTCTGTCTTTCACACACACTCACTCACTGTTTCCCTCTCACGCTGTTATTTCCCACTGTGAAGACTATGTCCGATCAGAACACCTTTTTCTGACAGAACACGCAGCAAACGCAGTAACTGTGTGTCGTCCCTGTGAGAACAAACCCATGATTCCCTGAAGTGTGAGTGGCAACAGGACAGCAGGGCACCGACCCGCCCACACACACACACACACACACACACACACACACACTTAATTGACAACCTCAGATGATGACCTCCTTGCTCAAGGTAACTCCGCCCACTTAAATGAAAGAATAGTTGGGTAAAAAGCAGGGAATGTGCAACAAATAAAGGTGGGTTAGTCAGGAACAGCAATCCTGAGAGCCCACTAAAAATGTTACAAATCAGTAGAATTTTTGCTTTTATTTTTAAATCTGTGACTATATTACCATAATGGCTGATATCCTAACCACAGGTTTATCACATAAACTATAGACATATGACAACTAGAACATGTCCAAATACTTGGATTTTGGACAGTATATAAAAATGTATTTCATTAAATGTTTAGGGTAACACTTTACAATAAGCTTCCAATTGTTAATTGTTAGTTAACTACATCAGTTAACATGAACTAAAGCATTTGTTAATCTTACTAATAGGTTATTACAATCAAAAGCTGCAACGACAAGATCATGGGTTCGATTGGGATGCGAAAGCAAGAACTGATCAAATGTAAAATGTGAATGCAATGTTACTTTGGATAAAAAAAAAACATCTGCCAAACGCACAAATGTAAATGTACTCTAACAAATGTACTGATTATTTTTAATGCATTAACTAACAGTGACAAATGGGACTTTATTGTAAAGTGTTGTTTATCTTGAAAATTGCGCTTGAGCTTTCTTCACAATAAATGCTACTTCTTGTGACGCTTTATCGAATGCAAGGACATGCAAATATCTTTAGTGTCTAGATACGTTTTAAGGCTGCTGTAGATACAAAAGAGTTGGTGAGTGTTTGAGAAAAAGGGAAAACAAATCAAAGCAAAAGTGGCAAGGCCTAATAAACAAGCAAAAATGGAAAATAAAGCATCTTGCTTGGAGCATCTGTCCTTCTCTTTCTCTCTCAGAACAGATTAACTATAAGAGAGAGAAAGAGACAGAGAGAGCCCAAGGCCACGGCCGGTCTGATCCGCCCAGCTCCCCGAGGCACTCTTAATTCTGACACACATTCATCACTTTCTCCCACACTTCATCATGAGCACTCCTCTACGCTCACACCTCCAGATGAGATCCCAGCTCTCTCCCTCCTTCCCGTCTTCATGATTCCTCTCCGCATGAAGAAACATGGCTTGCTTTCATGAGAATTATCAATGTCAAACGTGAAAGCAACAACAAAACACTCTGAGGGTGTCAAAGCTGCTCTCTGACAACAGAAAACTGGACGTGTGTCTCGATGGGTAGGGCAGAGATGGGAAAAAAAAGCACCACAAGGTCATTTAGCCTCTCCCTGCTGGCTCACGTACAATCTGTTGGCCAGTAGAAGAAAAACACTGAATCTTCCGGGCCAGTTCAACCAGGAGGGTTGAGCTCAACCCTCTTCCTGAGGTGAGACCCACGCTGACGGACAGCCGTCATCATTATTTTATAATGCTAACAGCTTATAGGACAAAAGGGTGTTTCAGAACAGAAGAAAGGGCTCAAATGTACTCTATGCAAATGCATAGGGCCTTCCAGTTTTGCAAGGCTGATTTAACATGTAAAATGTGTCAGAATGCAATGCATACTTCATGTACAAGATAACTACAACCACCCATTTGAGTTCTGATGTTTGTTACTGCAAGGACGTAAGTTCAAGTTCAGGTTAAATGCTGTTTGCAACATTTTATTTACTTAATGCAATATATTTCCAAGTTAAATCAGATATACAGCAAGAAAACTATTGTAGGCTGACACTTGATTTTCAATTCAATCAGTTCAATTGAGAAGTGACTGTTATATATCAGACTGGAGCCAGATCAAATGCAAATTTACTAAATCAGTGCCTAAACAACTATTTGACTGTTGGTTAACATACAGAGTATGTTTCTGGCTTGAGTTTGTATCTGAGGTCTCGAAAAACTGCAAAATAGAAAACCAAAAAAAAAAAAAACGAGCGGCACTAGAGATTTCATTTCTGTTTAGTGTGTCTAACGCAACAAATTACAATAAAAATCTAAATGAAAGTACACTGACTGCTGAAACAGAAGGAGAGACGCTGCAGAGTTTTGCCTGATGACAGACAACAGATGCGCGTGTATGTCCAACTGCCTCCTGGCCGTCTGTTTGTTCACGCAAAGAAAGACACAGATACAGTATCTCAGACCACACGCAGATATCGAGCAGTTACGTGACAGCAGAATTCTAGAGAAGTTTCAGATTAAACTCCCTCTTTAAGATACAAGGAAACAATTACAGCAACTGTAGAGCGACCTCCAAAGCAGGGTTATTTTAGTATCATTGAGATACTAATATAGTTTTTGTTAATATTTTGAATTCGATTGTATTTTTATATTTTCTGTTTTCATTTTAAATTTAAAGTATCAGTAATTTTGATGTTTTTTTGGTCATTTTTATATATGTTTTCAAATTTCTATATGGAGTTCATAATTTATTTCAGTTTTGTATTTATATTTAAAATATTAAATAAAATATTTGTATATTTTATTTACTATCCAGTGTTATTTTATTTCGAGTGACAAAAAAGTGGTTAAGGTGTAAGATTTATGTAAGAATGTTCATTCAAAATCAGAACAACAGCGATTGGAATATTTGCATGCTGAATTGCAAACTTTCTTGCTCGTAGTTGTAAACTGAATTGTGATCCCATTCCCCCCACTTTTAAGTAAACAATCATTGTATTTTAAGATTTATTTTGTTCATCTGCAGTGTAAAAATATGTAGTTTGACACATAAAACAACATTTTAAAGATGCGGTCACACTTACTGTTGCTTGGCAAAATTTTTGCACCAATATCTAGTCATTTAAATGGGAATCCATGTTTGGGAGTTTCGTACAAGGGCAAAAAAGTTCCCCACACAATTTTGGTTTGAAATTGACTTCTGTGCAAGCTGTGCTTCATACACGCGACACGTTTGAAACAGACAAGGACCTTTTGCCCACTACATGTTGCTAATATGGCCTAAGCAACACATAATTGACTCCCATGGCTCGTGTGACCTCAACCCCCAATTAAGGGGCACGATGGGAGACCCTGTTTAATATCTGAGCCAGGTTTGCTACCCCGGCTCTCCTAGCGAGCCCCCTTTCCTCTACACATTCAGAAGTCTACACCCTTAAATTACATACTGCATTCTCACTGTCTCTCTCATCATCTTCTTCTTCCTGTCGCATCGTTATCGCACATTCCTGTCTTCTCGCCCGCCAAGCAGAGTCAGATAGATTAGAGTGTGGACGGCCTGTTTCCAATAGAACTGCACTCACGCCCTTTTTTCACCGAACTTCAGGCGTCTCTGTCTCCAAACACAAATGATTTCCATATTCAGTACATCTCAAGGTCTTAGCACCCATTACACAAGTTACACAATGGCCAAAATTCTCAAATCTTCAAATTCTTTCTACAGCACACCGAGGATATTTCAAGGCTTCGTTTCTTAGAGTAGCACACACCACACAACTTCTCCTCTCTTGTGTGTGTGTGTGTGCTTAAGTGTCAGGATGGGTTTGAGTTACTTTCTCGCAGCGGTGGCACTCCACTGCCTGCATCTGCCGAATCCACACAGGCTCGGCTCTCTCTCCTGCAGCTCCCGGGAGATGGCTGCCCAGTTCTGACCTCTCTTGCTTGGGGAGGCTGGCTCCTCTCCACCTGCCCTCCCCTCTGCTCCAGCCTCCACAGATCTAGACCTGGCAGCCACCCAGAGCCGGCTCATTCGCTCACTCACTCACACACTCCCTCAACCCCACAGCGGGCGATACTGCACCGCTTAGGTGGGCAAAAGACAGTTTGAAGGCCGACAGATAGAGCGAGAGAGAGACAGAGCCAGACAGAAAGAAAGGGAAGTTACTGCCACTGTACTATGTACTATGTACTATGTAAGCACTGTTTTCACCAAAATGCCAACAGTAAATTGACATTTATGCATTAGGCAGATGCTTTTAAAGCAACTTAAATTACATTCAAGGTAGACTTTTTATCAGTTTATGCCTTTCCTATGACAGTGGCATTGCAAGCACCAGGCTGTTTGAGCTACAGCAAGGGATTAATATATTATTATGGAATCTTCAAACAGTGTAACATGCTTGAATATCTCTTGCATGTAATTATTATTATTATTTTTACCCGACCAGTTACAATAGCAACACATACACATACAGTACATATGTAGTTAGTCTTTTCTGTTTCTATTTTTGTTGCATCACACTGGGAGGTCCTGCCCACAATGAAATCTCATTGGTCCATAATTCTGATCCGCATAATATCGAGCAACAAATTTATTATGAGACAAATAATGCTGGAAAAAGCTTTTGATGCCACTGTACAATTACAATTTAAGAAATTGGGGTTGTTAAGATTTATTTTATGCTTTTGAAATACATTTATGTCTGTAAGGCTGCATTTTTAAAATAAAAAATACAGTAAAAATGTTATATTTGAATAATAGTAATAAAGTTGACAGGGGAATTTCAGATCCTTACTCAATTTCAGTGTCACCATGATCCTTTCACAATATTCCTAATATGCTGTTTTGCTGAACTCAAGAAACGTTATTATTATCAATGTTGTAAACAGTATTGCTGCTTGATACTTTTTTTGTGGAAACCTTTATTTTTGTTTTAGGATTCTTTGATAAATAGAAAGTTCAAATAAACAGCATTTATTTGAAATAGAAAGCTTTGTAACATAACCTGCTTACTGCCTTTTTGATCAATTAGATGCATCCTTGTTGAATAAAAGTATCCAGTTGTTAAAAACCTTACTGACCCAAAACTTTTGAAATACCAACTGATTTGCACTATGGTAAACATGGTAAATATTCTGAGCGATTCAGCCATCCAAAACAGAACAACAGTGGTGACTGAAGAACAGAAGGAAGCATGATTTCCTTCATATCTCTGAAATGTTTAATTGTTTGGAAAGTTATTGAGCGATTCACCAGAGGCGAGTGTGTGTTTGAGCAAATGTGGGCCGCAATGGGGGGAAATCCATTGCCAGCTGAACCCAGATTGATGATCGTCTCTCACAGCGGCAGCAGCATCTGGTAAATGCCCACACACAGAGAACAACCCCCTTCACAGTATACTAATGGAACGGCCCAAATTGGTGTTTGGGCCCGAACCAAGAACACAAGTGTCGTCTGTAGCCATGCAGAACTAGAGAGCAGACAGCTGGGCACAGATACTGATTGATCACAGTGGTGCGTACAGGAATGTGGAGTGTGGAGAGGTAAATGGGAAAGGGAAGTCATACAGAGAGAGCCTGGAGGGCTGTATGTGTTTTGAGCCGTGTGGTACTGAAGGACGGACATGGGCCATGACGGACACAGGAAACGCAGAAGAGTTTCTGACTGCCTCTCGAATGCCCAGCTATAAGCACATGGGAGAGACAGACCACAAGCAGCATCTATACCACTATAGGAGTCTATCAGCATCAGCACTCATGCATTATACATGCTTTTTACATCTATGACGCATGCATGCTGCCACAAACCCCCATGGTAAACATAACTGCTCTACCAAATAATCATTGCAGATAAAAAAAAACCTAATATTTCCCAAATCCTTTCAAATCTTTTCATCCCTGGATTCCCTTTCCAATGTTTCTGAGATGCTATGAATCCTTTTTGGCCGTTCCTGAGCTTGGCTCAAATCCCTTTCAATGGCCACTTACGTCATTTGAATTCCCAGAGCTATCAGTTTGAATTTTATCCTTACTGCATTGAATTTCTGTTTTCATTTTCTGAATCGCTACTTCATAGAAGTGAACAGATACGCAAGGGAAAATATTAGGTTCAACCCATTTATTTTGTGATAATGTCTGTCTGACTGTACATAATCCTGCTGTCTTATCAAATACGTAAATGTACATTAAATTCTTATATTTCTTTACATTACATTACTGTGTAAGAAAAAAGAGACCACAGAGCAAAACATTACCTTATTTATAATACCCTAAATGTTCTAAATACAATTTCAGATTGTCCACATTTACAGGACTACGATACATACTACATTTCGATTTAGCAAAAAAAAAAAAGGTAAAATATATAGGACCTCTGTTGGGTCAAAATAATATAGAAAGATATTAATAATAAAGTAAACGATTTAAAAATAACTAAATTTTTTTTTTACAATTTAATAAAAAATGTAAACATGTTTTATATATATTATATATATCTAATAAAATACATACAACACCCAATTCCAAAAAACACGGATGGAGACACTGCTACAAAATGTGAGTCACAAAAGGAAGAATAAATTTACAAATCTCTAAACTTATTATTTATTCCCAAAGACTATAGATAACATACTCAAATGTTGAAAAGGAGACATTTTGAAATGTCATGCCAATTATTGGCTCATTTTGGATTTCATGAGATCTACACATTCCAAAAAAGTTGGGACATGTAGCAATAAGAGGCCGGAAAAGTTAGATGTACATATAAGGAACAGCTGGAGTACCAATTTGCAACTTATTAGGTCAATGGCAACATGATTGGGTATAAAAAGAGCCTCTCAGAGCGGCAGTGTCTCTCAGAAGTCAAGATAGGCAGAGGATCACCAATTCCCCCAATGCTGCGGCGACAAATAGTGGAGCAATATCAGAAAGGAAAAATTGCAAAGAGTTTGAAGTTAACATCATCTACAGTGCATAATATCATCAAAAGATTCAGAGAATCTGGAACAATCACTGCGTAAGGGTCAAGGCCGGGAAACCATACTGGATGCCCGTGATCTTAGGGCCCTTAGACGGCACTGCATCACAAACAGGAATGCTACTGTAATGGAAATCAAAACATGGGCCCAGGAATACTTCCAGAAAACATTGTCAATGAACACAATCCACCGTGCCATTCGCATTTGCCGGCTAAAACTCTATAGGTCAAAAAAAAAAGCCATATCTAAACATGATCCAGAAGCGAAGGCGTTTTCTCTGGGCCAAGGCTCATTTAAATGGACTGTGGCAAAGTGGAAAACTGTTCTGTGGTCAGACGAATCAAAATGTGAAGTTCTTTTGGAAAAAAAAAAAAAAAAAAAAAACCTGGGAAGCAATGTTCATCCGGATAAAGAGGACAAGGACAACCCAAGTTGTTTCAGCGCTCAGTTCAGAAGCCTGCATCTCTGATGTTATGGGGTTGCATGAGTGCGTGTGGCAGGGGCAGCTTACACATCTGGAAAGGCACCATCAATGCTGAAAGGTATATCCAAGTTCTAGAACAACATATGCTACCATCCAGACGTCGTCTCTTTCAGGGAAGACCTTGAATTTTCCAACATGACAATGCCAGACCACATATTGCATCAACATTACAACATCACGGCTGCGTAGAAGAAGGATCCGGGTACTGAAAAGGCCAGCCTGCAGTCCAGATCTTTCACCCCTAGAAAACATTTGGCGCATCATAAAGAAGAAGATGCCACAAAGAAGACCTAAGACAGTCGAGCAACTAAAAGCCTGTATTAGACAAGAATGGGACAACATTCATATTCCTAAACTTGAGCAACTCCTCAGTCCCCAGACGTTTGCAGACTGTTATAAAAAGAAGAGGGGATGCCACACAGTGGTAAAAATGGCCTTGTCCCAACTTTTTTGAGAAGTGTTGATGCCATAAAATTTAAAATCAACTTATTTTCCCCTTAAAATAATACATTTTCTCAGTTTAAACATTTGATAGGTCATCTATGTTGTATTCTGAATAAAATATTGAAATTGAAACTTCCACATCATTGCATTCTGTTTTATTCACAATTTGTACAGTGTCCAAGTTTACATCCAACCTGACAGAAGGGGAGAGGATCTGCAAGGAGGAATGGCAGAGGATCCCAAATCCAGGTGTGAAAAACTTGTATCTTTCCCAAAAAGACTCATGGCTGAATTAGATCAAAAAGGTGCTTCTACTAAATACCGAGCAAAAGGTCTGAATACTTAGGACCATGTGAAATATCAGTTTTTCTTTTTTAATAAATCTGCAAAAATCTCAACAATTCTGTGTTTTTCTGTCAATATGGGGTGCTTTTTGTACATTAATGAGGAAAAAAAATGAATGTAAATGATTTTAGCAAATGGCTGCAATAACAAAGAGTGAAAAATGTAAGGGGATCTGAAAACTTTCAGTACCACTGATACACACACACACACACACATACATAGAATAAGATATGTGGATAGATATATATATACAACACACACACACATAGATATATATAATATATGTGTATATATATGATATAGATACACACAAAAATATACACCAACACAGCACCACACCACACACCAAACATTAATACACAAAACACACATTATATATATTACACACCACACATTTATATATAGACACAACACACATATAACACACACACATACACACACACACAACACAAACACATATCAAAACACAACCCACACACACACCCACACACACAACACAACACACAATCATACACACACACACACACACCACACAAACACACACCCACACACACCTATATATACACACACACACAAACATATATATATACACACACAATATATATATATATATATATAGATATACATATACACACACATATACATATATACACATATAATATCTATATATAACATTATAATATATATATATATATTATATATACACACACACATAGATACTATATATATCTATATCACAACACATATATATTATATATTACACATACATATAGATACACATAATATATACCGATACACATAATACATTATATATATTACACATTACAATAAGACATCATGTTGCATGAGTGCGTATACACATCTATAAACATATATATATACCCATATTACACATAATACAATAATATACCATATACTACAATATTACATATACATAAATATATACATATAGATACATATACGACACCATTATATATACACAGATAAATATATATATATATATATACACATCTACATTTATATTCTATCTACCACATATACATATACACACACACATACATATACTGTATATATACACATATACATATATATACACACATATTAACATAGCGATATACACATATACATATATATCCACAATATACCTAATATACTACACCATACCGATATTACAACATATCTATATTATACACACAGTATATATATACACACAAGTATATTACACATAATATGAGATATATATAGATACACACACTATATATATATAAATATAACCACCATATTATATCTTATCTATATATTACACACATATATATATATCTATATATTGTTAACATCGATATTATATAGTATATATTACACCTATATATATATATAGATATATATATTATACACATATAAAATATGTTGCATGAGTGCGTACTGATACACATTTATTAGATATATATACAAAACATACATACATATATATATATATATAATATATTATTATACACACACATATGATAACATATATACAATATATATATATAAAACTTATTTTAATTACAAATTAGTTATCCATCTTTAAAATTAATAAGAATACTTAAAAATACGTAATTTTAAATTTTTTAAAACATTTTCTAATTTGTAACTTTTAACCTGTAATATTAAAAATAAAAATATAAAAAATACTTACACACACAACACACACACACACACACACACACACACAATAAGAGACATGTTTATAAAATTATTTTGATTTAAACAAATAAATTATGTCTAAGAATTATATGAAAGACAGCTGAAGCCAAATTGTAATGATCAAATTTGGATTCTCTGTCTCGAGTTATCTTCATCTGCTGTCAGGACAACTTGAGCTGGTTTAAAGCGAACACTCTATCTGTCCTTCTTCAGGTCTGACCCCCTCCGTCCCGCAGTGTGCTCTCAGGGCTGATTAGTGGTCCTCAGAGGCTCTGCTGGGAGCCCTGCCTGCCTGCCCACTGTCAGTCTAATTGCAGCCAGTGTAGCCGGATCCCTGGGGAGTGCTGGTGTGAAATCCAGATATGATATGTACTATTAACTAAACTGCAAAAATCCCCATGCACACATACTGCCTGAGCTCTCTGTGCACGATCTGCCTCTCTAACACGCTATAAATTACAGCAAGGAAAGTGAGGAAGAAAGAAAGACGGGCCGGTGGGGGTCAGGAGCAGGATAGAGACAGATATACCGGTATTTGGTCATTTTGAGATTATCGGCATTGTGAGAAAACCATGCGCGCATTTAGTTTGTCATATTACATATTTAAGAAATAAAAAATAAAAAAAACAAAACAAGAGCTGTACTGAATATCACCTGTCTGTTCTTTATAATAGTGCTCTCTTGCTTTCTCTCTTACTTCTGCATGAAATCAGAAATGATTTAAAGGCAACATTCCTTCTGTGCCTGCTTTCTCTCAGTTTCCTCTGTGGGCAGATCTTTGCCTCTGTATCTGTCTTCTCCAAATCCTCCCCCATGTTTTCTCTAAAGGAGAGAGCGCCCTCTGTCTGCAGCTGCAGGAACGACTCAAGCACAAGCCATTGTCCTCATATCAGAACATCTGCCAGCATGAGATCATTTTATAAACTCTGAAAACAGAAAAGACGACGAGAACGGAATTAATCTTACTCAAGGTATCCGTCTTGACAGTACTGACTATCAGAAACAATTCAAGGCCCTCCGTCCTGAGAGAACCCAAAATCAATTCCCTTGACAGTGAGTTATCACCCTGATATACAGCGTGCGTGAAACGCTCCTCTGCTCGGATGACTGACAGCAGCATCTCTATCCTCACGATGCTGAATGAGGAGATAGAGAGAGTGGAAGAGATGAGAGTGATAATTTGAAGGAGAACAAGTGATTTGGCATTTTTGTGGGGGAGAAAATGAACACAGCCAGATGCAAAGCAAAGAATACAGCTGAGAAACAGCTTATACCTGCCAAAGGTTTGGTGGTCTTAGATGGTTTATACTGGTCTAGCCTGTCAACAAACCTGGTCAAGATGTTTGTCCAGCTGGTTTCCAAGGCTAATGAGCCGATAAGTGCCTAGACCCTTCAATAACCAGCAAGATAGACTTGTTAAACCAGCGTGGCGAGGTTGGGAGACCAGATAACCACTTAAGATGGTTTTTCAGATATCAGCACAGTTCAATCACAGTGTAATCCCTAAATTACACATCTAAAATACAGGCACCAGCTGACACATTACTACATTAGATTTGATTTAATATAAGACTAAATGCACAGAATGTGCAGAAATGCTGAATCTGAAGGATTTTGCTCTCAAGTCAAGAGCCATTCTGGGTGTTAAAGCCCTTCACGTTCGGGATCAATAAAAGAGCTTACACTTCCTCCACTCATTTCCATCGTCCCTCCATCCTTCACCTAAACAATGATACAGAGCGTGATCTGAGCAAAGATCTATGGGACAAGGTGACAAAGAGGAAAAACCCCTCGGATCAATACTGCTTTCCATCTTCTTAATAATTTCATCTTTTGTCTGACATCTTGGCTCGAGCACAGAGAGAGAGAATGTGTTACACATTCGCTCTGTGCTGTTTCTCATGCATTCCAGCTTTTAGAAATCAATTCTCTGTCCATTTTCCCACAGATGGGGGAGCAGGACACTAAGCTCCCAGAGCGGCGATTTTCCCACCAATATGACGTTGTGTCCGGCTTCCTCTCCTTCCCTCCCTCTACCCTCATTCACGTCTCGTTTTTCTTTGGAATAGGTAAGCGACACAAACACACTCATAATGGAGACCCAAATGCCATGTCACATAACATAGCAATGCACTGACAACAGTACAAACTTTGGCCAACTTTTTCCATTCTCTCACACCCTCACAAAATCTCTCTGGCAACACCAGGCTATAATGCATGCATTGCCACCCCTGTTTCTCTCTCTCTCTCTCACACACACACACACACGCGCTGCTCCATCCTCACACCGCTGAACAAGAGTACCTCGGCAATAGCATGCAGCCGAAAAGTCCACCGGGCAGGCACAAAGCCTCATAGCACTTACACTCTCTGCGCTCCCACCTTCACACCCTCACATCAACGGCATCTGGCCCGTCTATCAGGTTCCCGGCATGTCTGCCTTACACGCACCTGCTTTCAAAAATGTCTTCTGAGCTCTGACAATCTGGTCTGCAGTTCCTCACATGTCCCAAACACTGTCTGAATCGCGCTAATAAACTGCTTGACTTTTTGACGGTCACGCCAATCTCAATTTATGTTTGTCAGTCATCACGGTGAAGGCTTGTTTTTCTTTTCTTTCTGTTTGGTTCCAAGAACTGTGCCCGCTGACAGCTTTCGAACATTGATAAGGACATTTTTCTTCTCTTATGCAAATTCTATATTATGCATTATTGTTATTATTATGGTATCTATGTAACACACACAATTACAGTTCAAAGTGTGGGGTCCGTTTTTTCTCTTTTGGAAAGAACTTAATAAATGAATTTTAAAAATAGAAACGGTTATTCACAGGATGCATTAAAAAAGAAACCTGAATTAAACGTGACCGTAAAGCCATTAAAAACATTTTTTTTTTACAAAGCATTTCTATTTCAAAGAAATCTTTTGTAGTATGCTGTTCAAAAGTTCAAAAGAAATGTTCTCTTAAACTATTTATTAAAGAATCCTGAAAAATATCAATTATTTCAACATTATTAATAATAGACCGAATCAGCATATTATAATGATTTATAAATGATCATGTGACACTGAAGACTAGAATAATAATGCGGAAAATTCAGCTTGACCACACGGAATAATTACACTTTACAATATTCGAAATGAGTACGTTATTTAATCAACATAATATTTCACAATATTTCTCTTATTCTGTCGTTTTGATAATACCATGCAGCCTTATGAGCAATAAGATACTTCTTTGTAAAAACTTTTAAAATCTTACCACCAACCCCAAACTGTTGACGATAGATGTATATTATTTAACTTTGATATATTTTATAATCCAAATAAAATGGTTGAATTTGAACTTTTTTTAAACAGGAGAAAAGGAAAATGTTTTCTTTAGATACAGCTATAAATATACATAATAATATTGTTAGATATGCATATCAATGTCACACACACACACACACAATAATATATTAATAATCTTAAAATGTAAATATTTCATACAATTTAAAAACAAAATATGTTAAACATCATACAGTGCATTACATCTGTGAACATCCAAAACCCATATCTGTCAGCCATTAATAATTATTCCTCCTGACTTACTGACTGCAAGTCAATTCCCATCTATCTAAACATATGTCTGTTTGCATTGTAATAACAATGATGGTGATAATCACAGCACTCCCGGAATGCAGAACACCACCAAGGGAGCCTTAACTCACAGTTACCATTCAGACCAACATGCTCGGATACACACACAGATGCACAACCTAGCACCTGTTGCACCTCCTGCGCCGAGGCCCCTCCGCCACGTCTGCTTTAAATGTCGTCTCGAGGCCTCTGCACGCTCTAAATGGCTCTTTAAAAGAGCCTCCGTGGATGTGGAGGCAAATAAAAGGAGGACCACACCAGCAGTCCAACGAGTCCCATTCACCGGGGCTCTGTTTGGGTTGGCCGGCTGAAAGAGGCGTGATTTACAATAGATCAACACAGCCATCCGGCCCGGGACACACAGCGCGGGCCCCTGCTGTGTCATTTGGGGTCAGACGGTAAAGATGTGCCTCGCTAGCGTTACAGACGAGCCACGACACCCGGTGCTTTGTCCAGGGGTGTTGCTGCCTGCTTGTTTGTTTTGCTGGTGTAAACGACCACATACTCTTGGTATCACGGGTTTGGAGGAGTTCATGGTCCGCTGAGTAGCATCTTTGATCTGCTTGGCTCTCTGACAAACATTCCCTGCCCCGCTAATCCTCATTAATGGCGGGTTAGAATCCATCTTTTCATCATCCGACCAAGAGAGTAGAGGGTGGTGGAGGAGAGGTGGTAAGAGCTAAGAGAAAGGGATGATGCAAAATGCCAAATTGCTCCCAAATGCTGCACAGCGGATTAATGGTACCCCAGATTCTATTCGTCCATTTGAACGTGTTGAAGTCGGCGTGTTTCTGTAAACTAGCTCACAATGAGGTGAAATCAGTCGTGAAATGCGCCTAAGGCCAAGGCTTTAGGCTTTAGAAAGAGAGTTATTAGGGATGCTGTTAGAAAGCAGAAAGTAGTGAGACACATAAAAGCTGAAAGAAAAGTATAATTTTAAAAAGGAACAAAAAGGAAGATGCTTTGAGGGAGAAAGCATGAAGAAGAAGAAGAACACATCAGCAGGTAAGGGAATTTGATGTAAGGTGCGCATTTGTTTTGTTTTTTCCACAAAACCTGACTCTTCCGACTGTGTATCTGGATTACATGTGAGGGGACTCTAATAAATCCAATGTTGTTGCGCGGAGTGGGAAAGAAACCTCATCTTAATGACTCCCCAATGCCTGCTGCGCTCCGAGTCGCCTCTAAACCAGTCCTGATAGCCCCCACAGAGCCCTACCCCGCTCCACACAACCAGGACCAGGCACATTCCGTCTCTTTTCACTTTATAAAAGCCAGTCAGGCTCTGTTCTGATTTCAGCAACAACGCGCAATTGATTGGGCACGTGTATCTAGACAACTTTCTTCCCCTTTACTTACACTGGATGCCAGCATGAGGAACATAGCTTGCATTTAAATCCATTTTAAATTCTACAAATCACAGTATAACAATTAAAAATACTAACATCAACAATTGTTTGGCATAACTGCCACTGGAGTGCTCACAGTTGTTCTAAATGTTTCCAAACCACATGAAATGCAAATTTGGCACCTACAAGTAACAACACAGAAGCTGCCTGTTTTGAGGTAACACCTCACTATCTATACACTAAATAAGTTCCCTTATGGACATCCTCATTGGCACTTACCTTCATCATAACCTTTGCAAGTGCACAAAATGGTTGCTTAGAGTGGGAAAAAGATTCTCAGATTTACTAAATGTCTTCACATTGTGAATGGTTGTTTTAAGAACTATTCACTGAAAAGTTTTCGGAGAGTTCTTTGGCATTTGCTGGGAAAAGCATCTTTTATTTTAGCAGAAAGCATAAACCACAATAAAGGCCGGTTCACACCAAGGACGACAACTAGCGTAAACGTACCTATTAAGCTCACTTCCATATTTGAACTCAGATTATAAAAAGAAAAAATAATTTATTATCCTACTTAATGTCTTAACCAATTGATGTGTTTGTTACTACATACCTTCTGTAATTTCAAGCCAATCAGATCATTGCACACTGAGATATGAGTCTCTATGTGTTATGAGTCTCTATGTGTACACTAGGACATTTTGAAAGCTGTCTAAAAATGTTCACCAAAAGAGGAGCCCTTTAATGTTTAGACTTTTGCATATTATAACCTGGAACTTGATGTGGGAAGTAATTACAGCTAGATCCAAAACAGTTTTAGCAACAGCGCACATGCTCAGAACCAGTTAGCTGACTACCGTATAAAGTGGGTGCTCACCTAATATATAACTTCTGGCTCAGCATTACGGCTTGCACGTTTAAATCCAGAATAATTATAATGTACCTTTTTTACAATTGCTGTCTGTGGTTTTACACCTGCTTTATTTTTTAAGACTTCATATTATTTTAAGGTGCAGCTTAAGTAGCTACACTTCTATGAAATTCACACGCTCTTCAGTCACCTCAAATAGAAAAAGTAAATTTCATAGATATTGTTAGATAATAGTGGTTCTATGTAAAATATGTATGGAACTTAATACCTGACCTAGATTATTATTTAGCAAAATCTTGTCTTTTGATAAATATTCATGAAAGGTAATTAAAAATTTTCTGCTCCCAATTAAGCTTTAAGCTCTTCCCGCCAGAAACGTCTCTGTAAATACTCATCAACAACTTTAATATAAACTGATGGTTCCCTTTAAGTCATTCTGTATAAAATGGTTAACTTATTTCACCCATCTTTGACGTATGATTAAATTGAAATCGAGACATTATTTTTTGGCCAAAGTGAAGAGAGCTGTCAGTCAAAGAAGGAGCTTCAGAACCTGCGTATCGTGTCCAGGACAGCAAATAAGGCTGGCATAACGACATGCTTTTTGAAATTTGAACAGATTTTATTAAAACCCTAGTCTTTCATACACTTCATGCTTCACAAGGAAAACTGACATCAATGACACTAAACAACGATAGATCTCCCACACCCAGAGCCTAAATTTCTTCTTCCGTACAACAGAGGACCATCACGACATGTGCGCATTGTTGCTAGGAGACACATGACAAATGCACACCGGTGTTTCTATATCGGCTCAAAATCTCAAACATGTTTGATCTCCTCCGACTGGATGGAAACATAGTCTGAAGCTAAAAAATCTAAGTTTGTGACCATCATACACTATGTGATTTTCTATAGAATCAGTCGACTCAAATCTGACTGGCTCTGACCTTTGGCAACTAGTGTCAACTTCTCCAGACTGTAAATTGGTGGAAAATCTGGGCAAAAATCGTGTAGTGTATTCCAGCCTTAAGAGACTATAGATAAGTTGACATCCATTTAATAAGAGGCTTCATAATGAGGCTAGTTTCTGTGTTCATCCCCATGAATGAAATATTTTATTGGTTTGTTTTGATTTTTTAATATATGCTACTTAGCTCAACATGGACTAGTCTAGATGTTGCAATGTGTTTAAATGACAATTCACTATGAATATATAACTGATCAAATTGAATGGCTTTTTACTTAATTTTAGTGTCCTTCAAATAAAACATTTTTCAATTATGCCTTAAAAAGGTTGTTTAAAATAAATGTACCCATTAAGTCCAGCCAGACTTTTTGCATTTAATGATGAACAACTTAATTGAAATGCTTTTGTCATTTAAAATAAAACTAAATATTTTTATGTGAGAGATTAATATTTTATTTTAACAACTTCTTGTACTGAAACCAATATCTTGGTGAGCTTAATAGGTAAGTTTACCCACCCAATCTTCTAATTTGTAAAGAGGTACAAGTCCACACCACACTCCCAATTACTGAGTAATAAAAACCTAGTGTTGGGCAGCGAGTGATCAAATCTGGTGTTGATTTACAAATATTAAAAGCTTTATCACTTGTTTAGTGATAATGCACAGTGTTTCCTTTGGGTGTTCACATATAATCAACATCTGCGCATGTGCAGAGCATTTTCAATCTCCCGCCCATCCTACGCTACGCTCTCCTGTCTCATTGTCTTTATGGATTTGCCTGCACAAAGGTTCCAAGGTATAGTATTATTCATTTATCAACTTGTGATTAATTTATAAACGTGTATCATCACTAAAGCAAATTGTATTTGTTTTATATTATACAGTTTGTGTGAAAAATAAATTATTTGCCTCATTTTACCCAAATATTGACACGGTCAAAGTAAGTTATGATTAATTCTAATTTATCGCAAGATTAATACACAAAGTCAACATTGCATACTCTTCTTTAATTAAGTAATAAAATAAGTATTAAATTATCATAATATCGATAATCAGTAACGTATATGGTTGGCTTAACTCTGTCAGCATTTTTTTACCTCAGTTTAATTTCGCGCGCTTTTGTTCTGCAGTTCAGTCTTGAGTTTACCATTTCACGGGTAACATAAACTAAGATGTAAAAAATCGTAGGTCCATTTTAAAGGACGTTTTAACGTTTAGTAAATGACAAGACTGACACGGTAATTTTATCCCCCCCTCAAATTCGTAGGACGGCACCATGTCTGAAAGTGAAGCGGTGAGGCTACTAAATTCGATAATGGACGATGGAGATAGACGTAAGTTCATTACCATTGTGCTCATTTTAATTGTTTTGTTAAATAATGTAGCAGTTTAAGCATTTTCTGTGTTATACCAACATTATGCGAAATTTTGAAACTGACATGATTTGGATAGTTAAACTGAGTTTATTTGTCATTTGGCGAAAGTATCTTTTATAGGGTTCCCCAACATTTATAAGTCCGTTTATATCTTTCATTCCGTAACTACGGGTTTAATTCTGGTGTTTTTAAATGTCATGCAAACCAGAAAGCAGACGTTAATCTAATTAATTGCTCTTGAAATAGTATTTTCTTGAGTGGCGCCCCCGCTAACGGATTAAGCCGAGCACCCACAGACACGCACGAGATATCGGCCGATGAGGACATCTAGCATCGTTCTCGGGGTACTTTGATAACATTGGCCGATCAGTCTGTACAGCGCTCAAAAACGCAAGAAACGCAAAAATGTGCTCGAGCAATAAGTACGGGAGGGAAGCGCTGCATCAGCCGACAGATAGCAACTCAAGACCGGGTAAACCGGTTTGTTTCTCCCGCCGAGGCATTTTTTGTCTTAATTTGTGTTAGTATTAGTTGAGCAGACGTGCATTAGTTGGCCTGACGTGAGGGATTCTTTCTGTACAACTTAGTTCTAGCTTTATATGTGTGGTATTGTAAATCTGTAACAGTATTTAGTGCTTATGTGTGAATATAAAGTTTGAGTTGTTTTGACAATTGACATAGGCATGTGGTAGTTCTTACTGTAATATGTGTGTTGGTATTAAACCGAATCTATAGTAAAACACAAAGTGACCTTATTATATCAAGTCTGTTAGTTTGCTTTTTTCTATGGAGGATAAGCACCCACTGGCAAAAACATAAACCGACGCCTGTGCCCACACTGGAATGTTGTCAAGCATTTTGTGACAAATTAAAATCTTATTAGTTTTCTTTTTGAATTTGTATCTTATGTATTTGTATTTTTATGTGTCATTTTTGTTTGTATAAAGTGTATTCAAGTTTGCTTACCTGTTACAGGTTGGACAGTAAAGGCAAGAACACAATATAGGGACACTAGAAAATATGTAAAACTCAAAGAGCCGTGCTTTTTGGAGTTTGTCACTGAAGGCAAGTCTCTAAATTAAGCTATACTATACAGTAAATGCACAAAGTACTTTAATGTCTTTATGATTCATAAAAAAAAGTAGGATAGTAATGAAGTTATTGTTTTACAGCAAAAAAAGCATTTGCCATTCCAGAACAGACACCTGTTAGGGTAACGGATGACACCTCTACAGAAGTGGACGTGGATGTATTTGCTGAACTTGTTTCTGAAAGGGGCATGTGCTTTAGTTTACATACTAATGATGGTAATTATGTTTATACTTATTTGGTCTTATTTAAAAATTGTGGTGATGTTTACATTTTTGCAAGTGATATTTTTATGTGCTGTATACAGATTCCACTTCTGCACATGAATTGTCCCCCCTTCTGACTGATTGGAAGTCTGTCAGCAAGTCTTCAACTTTTACTGAATGCAATGAAGGCAACAAAACTTCTGCCTGCCCTTCCAAGAGACCCAGGTTGGATGATTCTAAGCTTGCAAAAGAGGTTGGTAAGACAAGGGATGTAACTCAGCTTAAAGAAAATGTTTTCCAGTTTATCAAAAAAGAAGGAAAAAAAGCTGTTCTATAGACAATGTGTATATTTTGGTATTGTCCGTTTAGACAATTGAAGACATCCTAAAGTGCAAACCTGGTGGTGTAGAAGTGATGCAGCACTATAAATACACTGGTAATCTGCCAACATCCAAAAGAAAGGAGATGATTAATATATTGGTTGCACACATGACTGAACAAGAAGGGTAAGTTTTGTTCATATAATGTTCATATCACTGTACTTCCAACTTATTCAAATATGACCCTGCCTGTGAAACCCAGGCTAAAGTCTCATCTAATTCTGATATAACAAGCATCAAAGTTTGATTTCAACAATTAATTTCACTATGATTCCAATCTTTGACATGGCCTTACTCAGTAAATATTAAAGATATAAAGGTTATATTTTCACAGAATTTTCTACATCTTTATGAAGGATGATTTTATGACTTTAGCTGGGTTTTCACAGGCAGGGTCACAAATGACTTAGAAGTAGTTAATATTAAACAAATACATTATCTAGGTTCTTAACACAGGTTTCTAAAGTGATCCGATCAGTTTGGGCTGAGACGACCAGGAAGTTTTTGTATTATTAATTTTGAATGAGTTGTAACATTACAGTCACGTGAACCTAGTTGCTGGCTGACGTTGGTCGACTGTAGTGATGTATTTCCAGCTGAAATGGAATATTGAGTAGAGGGCGGAGTTTTATTTTTTCTCCTCTCTGTCTCTCACTCATAGCAATCTAATGGTTGGAGGGGTGTGTTTAAGGATATTCTGCCCAAGCCGTCAAACTGACGTCATCAGAAAAGGAATGCCATTCCAGAGGAAGCAAATGTTCAAATTTTGATTAAAGATTACGAAGACAAACAATTTTTTTCTGTGGATTAACTTGCATGATGTAATTGTTTACCACAATAATGTGTGCTAACAAAGTTCATTTTGATTTCATGCTGACTTTAATAATGCTTTTTTCACCTTGTTACGCCAAGTGTACCAAGAACTGTTTTAATAGATAAAACAGAACAGAATAGACTAGTTTTTGTAGTTTTTGGTTTCATTGTCTGTTTATTATTGCAGAAGGATACCACTTAAGGCCACAAGAGAGATGTATGCCTTTGGCATTATTACTCTCTTTCCAAACCTAAAAGATCCTGAAGGGAAGACAGGCTATGTAAGTATCTCTGCTTGTTGTTCAAGATGTTTGAAACTTTAAATCTTAGCTTTTTTAATGTATTTGTTTTTCCCAAATTTGTCTCTTTAACAGGAACAATACTATGATGCACAGAGAGACACAGGTTTTTATTATGAATCGCCTAAAGACAGAGAAATACTAGTTGTAAAATGCCCTCTCGATCAAATGAGAAAACTTGTGGTCCTAGAATGGAGGAAAAAATCTGCCTTACAGATCAGCTAACAGGTGATGATTGCCAGGAAGCGATCTCACTCCTTAAACACAGCACTGATCGTGATCTCATCTTCTGGAAGATGAAAGAAACTTTTCAGTACCGTCAAGAGATTGTAAAGGACCCGAAGAAGTCCACATCCATCTTTCACATTTTTCCTCGATTCCTGGACACCAAGGGTCTGGTGAGTTAATGCTTGCTGACTTAACAACCCAAAGTATTAGATTTTAACTTCTCTGCTGCAACCTTCACCTAATGTGGACTGTCCCTTGCTTAGAATAGGCAGCCAGATAAGATGATTCTTGTTGAGTTTAGTGTTCACATGCAGGGAGCACATGCTTTAGGCCATTGTGTAAAGCTGTTGAAAGTTGTAAAAGCTGTCAAGCATAATCTAAATGCAAGTGACCTTGAGTTAAAAACAACAACAACGAAGCATGCATCACTGGAGCAGTTAAAAACTGCTGCTCACTTAAAATACAACACCTTTGGCGAGAGAGGCAGCAGCAGAGAATTTCTGTGTGTAATTTCTATGTGTAAGACTGTATATTTGCATCCACCTAAATCCTTCACAGGACTTAATCTGTTGACTTCTTCATTGCAACTTTAAACTGCCATATTTAACACAACTACAGTGAGCATTGACTCACTGTTAAGTTATGAATGAGGCATATCTTTAAGTGCCATATCAGTGTAGATCAGCACATGATTTATGAACATCTTTTAAAAAAAAAATTTAATTTAATTTTTTTTTACTGACTACACTTTTTGTGCTCAAATGTTACCAATTTCTGATGTCATTATTTGGTACTGTAAGCACACTGTTTTTTTCTTCAGATCCAGCAAGACTTTGCTTTGATGTTTGGCCTGGAAACAGCATCCAGATTTTTAGAGAAGTGGAGTACCTCCTTCAAGGAAAATGTGATTAAGGAGGCAAAAACTCTAAATCCATCTGCATTCCTGCTACAGCTACTGGAATCTGCTGAAAAAAACAACGGAGACAACAGTGATGAAGGTAAAACTACTTGATAGTTCTCTAGAAAATGCTACATATTAAATTTGTATTTATGAAAGCTGACAAAATGTGCTCTCTCTCTGTCCTTAATGTGTCCTGTTATTATAGAATGGGATAGTGACATAGCCTCCCTGCTTTTGCTATTATACCTCCTTGCGCCCCAACCCTCTGGAAGGAAGAGAGCAGCCAAGATCAGTGTGAGAGATGCTGTTGATCGCCTCCTGAAATTTGAAAAGGTTAGCTTATGTTCTGGATTTTTTTTTTTTTTGAGCATAGTAGTAAATATCCAAACTGTATACCAAACCGTAAGAATAGTGAACTGTTACAACTAGTGGTCGACCGACATAGTTTTTTTGACAGCCGATGCCGATATAAAGCCGATATAATTATATTTATTTTAATTAATATTTAAGAAATTTTAAATCATTGGAAAATGGATTAAAAAATACCTGTGTAAAATAAACTGCTTATAGTATTTTTCACAAATAAATAAGTATTTAATAAAATTATAATTAAAAAGGAAGTAAACTGTAAGCAACAGAGCACTTATTATTCTGGGAAGTTTGTGTGCATTGGGAATCACATTTTTCCAAATAAAGCAAAGGTAACACTCATTTTACATACAGCAAACAGTGAAAATGACATGAATATGACAAAAGGCAAAAGCATGAAGCGCAGCATAATTAGAAATCACGATTTTAAAGTTTGTCGATCGCGCGTCTCCAGTGAAGCTGCACTCTCCTTACTGTCCGGGTCAATTGCACTGCCCCACACCGTCACACAGAACACGCTATCATGCTGGATAAAAATGCACACTTCACTAGATCTCACAGCTGGATTCGACTAAGCTTGCAAGGCTTTTGAAAGTGATGTTCATTAGTCATTCAAAGATTTGTTTAAATTATATAAATGCATATTTGCTGAATGCTGACCGCAAACGAGAAAGTATTATAATGTTTGCCTTTCTATTACTAACAATATAAAAGCAATCGTTATAATTCTTTTTTGTATACATTTTAATTCCTTAGTTTAACAGCTCTATCTGATTATTAGACAGACTTCTATCCATATTAGACAGAACTGTTAACGACACGCAAACAAGAGGGAGAATGTGAGCACTGTGTCAAAATAAAAGTCCCGCCTCGAACGCTTCGGCCAAACAGGAAAACTTATCGGCTCATGCCGATATTTATAAAATGCCAAATATCGGCTGATATATCGGCCATGGCGATATATTGGTCGACCACTAGTTACAACTCTAAAACATGTAGTGTTTTTCTTTGTTTCAAATATGTTATTTGCTCTTAAGAGTCTAAATTTGTGGCACATTTACTATGTTTTGATTTTAAATGTATGCTAGAACTTATGGCATTTAAGTAATTTTTATATTATTAATCAGTCCTGCAGAAGTTTGGAGGACCATCTCTCAGAGGTGGAGGACAGGCAGCCCTATCTTCTGGCCACTGGACAAACCAAGGCAGATGTTCTCAAGTTCTACATGGTGGTCGACAAGAATCTCATACCCTGTCAAGCAAGTACTTCGCTTGGAGCTTTTGATGAGCTTTTTAAAGCTCATTTTGTCTTTGGTGCACAATATGACCCATCTCTCAGCAACATGCTCACCTTTATCCAGGCAACAGTCTACAAAATCCATCCTAGCACATCCAGCCAATCATCACGCACTCGAGAGTTAAGAGCAAAACTGTTAAACAGTTACTGAGTTTAATGGAAAATACATGATGAGAAGATGTTTTATTTGCAAGTCATTGCTGGGTACAAGCATTAAATTGTTTCGACACCTGAAGTTAGCTCATGGCATGTACCCAGGAAAGAGGCTGAGACTGATTTGTGCACAAGAGGGATGCAACTTACAGTTTACCACCTATTCTGGTTTTCGGAAACATTTACATTATATCCATTGTGAAGATGAGGATAAGGCAGAAAAGGATGCAGCTCCCAGCCATCAATCAAAGGCTCCAGAGTTACCTTCTATTGAAGAGACAAATGTTGACCATATATGTGAGGCACCTGATAGCCCACAGCAACCTACAACCTCATTTCAAAGCCTGGATATGTGTGCATCAGTTATTTCAAAATTGATGGCAAGTAATGTACCAAATTCTGTTGTTTCTTCAACAATAGAAAGCCTAGAACACTTCATTGATGACTTCAAGTGTAACCTCAAGGACAAAGTCCTGAGCATCGTTTCACAAAATAATTCAAGCAGAGAAAGTTTAGAGAATGTTTTTGAAAGTTTTGATAATCCATTCAGTGCTCTTAATACAGACAACAAATTGAAAAAGTATTTCTGTAGCAAGTGGGGTATAGTGCAGCCAGTTGAGGTGCCTTTAGGCATTAGGTATGACACCAAGATAAATAGACAAACAGGAGCATATGAGCAACTCCCAGTTAATGATAAATGTGTTTATATACCAATACTAAAAACATTAGAATTTATTTTTAGGAACTCTGATGTGTGTGATTTCATGCAGGACTGCACTCAAAGTGACATTTTAGAAGATTTCTGTGATGGAACTTATTTTAAAAATCACCCCTTGTTTTCAAGTCACAGATTTGCTCTACAAATTCAACTCTATTACGACGATTTTGAAACCGCTAACCCCTTAGGATCAAAACAAGGGATCCATAAACTTGGTTGTCTATACTTCATTCTCCGAAACCTTCCCCCAAAAGTAAATTCAACTCTAATGAACATTCATCTGGTGTCATTGTTTCATTCACAAGATGCCAAAAAGTATGGAATAGATTCAATATTGAAGCCTTTTGTGGACGATATGAAAATTTTAGAGACTGAAGGAATAAACGTCCCTTTCTGCGAGATGCCTGTAAGGGGTACGCTTGCACAAGTCACCGGTGATAACTTGGGCATTCACTCAATTCTCGGTTTTATGGAGTCGTTCAGTGCAAACTATTTCTGCCGCCTATGCTTGATTGACAAAGTTTTGTCTCAAGAAGTTTTTTCAGAGGATGATCCACGGCTGAAATTGAGAACAAAGATTCTTAATGAAGAACACTATGCTGATCTTTCAGAGGAACCAACTCTTACATCTTCACATGGAATTAAGCGCAACAGCATACTCAATACACTCTCATACTTTAATGTATCTGAAAACTTCGCTTTTGATATAATGCACGATATTTTAGAGGGTGTCGGTCAGTATGAGATGAAACTTCTCTTTGATTATATGGTTAAGAACAGCTTCATTTCAAAAGAAAGCCTGCTCAACAGAGTCTATGCCTTTAACTTTGGTCACATGGAAAGAGCAAATCGGCCAACTAAAATAAACTTGGACTCTGACGGTAATGGCATTGGATTAAACGCTGCACAGACTCTTTGTTTAATAACAAACATACCGTTGATTTTTGGTGATGTTATTCCTCAGGGAAACATGCATTGGTATTTGTTACTGTTGCTTTTGCAGATCATCATTACTGTTGCTTTTGCAGATCATCAACATTGTGTTCTCACCGTCAGTCACAGAGGGTATGACTGTGTTTTTGAAACACCTCGTTAAAGACCATCATCAGCTGTTTAAGGAGCTGTACCCATCCAAAAACTTAATACCTAAACATCATTTTATGTTACACTATCCTCGCTGTATTCGGAGAATTGGTCCATTGTTGCATGTTTGGTCAATGAGGTTCGAGGCCAAACATAAGTTCTTTAAGAACTGCATAAAGAACTTTAAGAATTTGACTGTGTCTTTGGCAAAAAAACACCAATTTGCTGTGGCCTATCACTGGGAATGTATGAATTACAATTCTCTGGAATCTGGACCAGTGAAGGTACATAAACTTCTGTGTTTGGATCATTTTGAGGAGATTTCTGAACAACTTTGCATTGATTCTCAAACTGAAATTCAACATACAAAGTGGGTAAAATGCTCTGGAGCAGAGTACAGAGTTGGCCTTTTCGTGTGTTCTGATATTGTTGACGAAATGCCCGTTTTCAGCAAAATACTAAATATATTATTGCTCAGAGAGCAAGTTTTCTTGTTGTTAAAAGACTACGAGTCAACATTTATTGAACATGTCCATGCCTACAGATTATTTGACAAAGCACCTCAACATGCATGTATAGTGAACAAGGACAACTTAAGGAATGTTTCTTTGTTTGATGCACAGATATCCTATGGTGCTGACTCATTTTTCTACATAGTTACAAAAAAAATGAACTTGTTTGAAACTCAATAGAGATTTATAAAGAAATGTTTATCATAATGAATGTGTATTTTCATACCAAACAGTATTAAGATGCATTGGAGACTACAGAGCTGTTTTATTCTATTGTATGCTTGATATATAAAAATTTCAATAAATGTTCAAATAAATTCAGTCACTCTGTTTTTCGAAAAATATCTATGGGTTTGTTTTAAATTTAATCTGCGTTACCATTTTAAAATAAGTATTTACAATATTTGCATTAAATCAACATTAAATAAATACACTGGGTGTGTGGGATTAATCACCATAGAGTGTTAAATGTGTACACTTGCGAGTAATAATTTCTCAACACCTAGAGTGATTAAAATGAAACACTAACTCAGTGTTTGTATAATAAACACTTTTGTCAGTGTTGTTTTAACACTAGCAAAGATGGACCTGTATGTTCACCCGAAAAGTGATAATTTTAACACCCATGGTGACAAATCTCCCAACATATTTTGTGTGCACACCTACAACGATAATGGCACAGAGGAACAATCGTTGGAATCACTTTCAAAGTTATTATTTTTTTTCCAGCTTATGAACAATAAAAACACTGACAGCCAATCAAAATCCATCCTGCTTTAAAGAGCTCAAACAGTAAAAATGGCAGACGACATAATTGGAGCAAGTGCTTTTAATAAACAAAACGTTCTTGTGCCTTGGCGTGGATATAATTAGTGTTCTTGGTGTGAGTGGGCCTTAATACTGATAGTTGATTCAGGAAACCCTACTGACAAGAAAACAGTACACTAATCTAAACATTTAGATGCCGTTTAGCATTTGTAATGCCTCCAAATCTATACAAAAACAAACTATTTTTTGAAGAGCAGGCAAATTTGGAACAATAACAGCACAATGTGTTTCAGTGTTACTAGGTCACTGCGCTCGATTAGGTGAACTCCCACCATCTGCCCCCAGAAATCTTGTTTAAGAGAAACCCTTTTTTAACCCAAACACCCCATTTCCCCCTCTCTCGCTGTCAGCCCTCTTCCCAGGACTCCCCAGTCCCTCACCCTATCACGCTGTTAAATGACTCCATTGAAGTCCTGTTTGCTCAAGTGGGCCCGGCCAATTATCTCCCGGCTTTCAGAGCTCTTAATGACACCAATTAAGGCTGCTGTGAGGGCCGGGGCAGCGAGGTCACTCTGTCGTCTAGCGAGTGTATGTGTGTGAAGCTAAACTGTGGGGAAATTGTGTTTCAATTGGTGCAAGAACAAGAAAACATGTGAGAGGAGAAAATTAGAGTGTTTTAGAGAAAGCGTGGCCATATGTGAGTGTGTGTGTGTGTGTCTAGGCTCAAGCAGGATTTACACAGCTATTATACCAGTCTATTACCGGCGCTCTGCTAGTGCCCTCGCAATCTCCTTAGCTCACTCCTTAAACCCTATTCCTCACTCAATGTGTTCAAATGTGCAGAGCAGAACCGCCCGCTCTCACCCAAATCCCTCGGCAGCTCTTTAGTGCTGCCCCTGTCAGAAGCCTCTGATTGCAACACATCGCTGTAGAAAAAAAGACAAATGCATAATGCATAATAATACTCATTTGCTCTACAGCAACATTCATAAATGCATATACACCTGAATCTCTCCAACAGTATTCACAGAAACAATCGCATATGATGAAATGCAGCCTGAAGTCATAGTGCAAGGAGAAGAACTTTTTGGTTTAGATCTATAGTTATGTGCAGCTGTAGACTAACATTTTCTAACTAAAATGTTGTAGTTTTACCCTAAATCATGGGGAAATAATGAGTTAAGTATAAAAAGTGTGACTTAATGCATTCATGAGATAAAGCACGTTGAAACCCTGCCAATGAAAACTCTGGCAATACTGATTGAAAGGAAATCTTTCCATTTGTGAGCTAGAATGCCTAATGCAAAACTAGTATAGACAAGTAGACAGATTGATCAAACCCTGCTTAGAAGACCAGCATGTTTTTGATGTTGCTCTCCAGCAGGGTATGTTGTTGTGCTGGTATCATCACCTTCGACTTCTTAACTAGCTTAACCACTACAGTACCAGGGGAAGATCAAAACAGGTCAGCTTGTTGATGGACATCTTTGGCCACTGCATTGTATCGAACAATATCGCGTTAACTTTTCTGTGATTTTATTTGGAATTTCATATCAAAATGCTTTGAAATTACACTTTTTTTATGCAAAAACAAAACTTTCAATAACACATGAGAATGAAAAGACAACATCCTAGTATAGTAATAGTCAACCTAAATTTTAAAATTAGGTTAACATTATTATTAAAAAAAAAGCGATTAAAATGTTATTAAAAACAAAAAAATATAATATCTTATAATAAACATACTACAAATATTTATATAAATTAATATAAAATATAAACCAAGACCCGGTTCCATTATATTGCTCTTTCTAGCCAAAATGGCAACAAAAGAGGGAAAAAAAAAAAAAAATCACAAAATTAAAAATGATGACCCATTATCGTTGCTACACTGCAAAAAGTCGATTTTATGTTTTAAACATCAACCTCACTTAATTTAGATACATTTCTCATAAAACAAGACTTAATAAATAAGAATGTTTAGATATTTGCACTGGAAAACAAGACAAAAATACTACGCAAATAAAAGTGTTTTCACGATCCATCACTGCTGTCGCTTTCAAGCACTCCGGTGCACATCCCTTGTAAATATGTACATGTGAATACACAAACACGCATACAAACACGCAAACACGTAGTCTGCTAATATCCAGCTTACAGAAGAGACTTTGTAAACAGTGCTGAGCCAGGCTCAGAGCCATAGCAGAGCTCAATTAGGGCATAAAACCAGGAGAAAGAGGCACATCATCCACTCCTGCACCCTTCAACAAGTTCCAGAAACCCTGCTGCGCTTCAAACCCTTCCTGCTGCCCAGGCCACACTCAAAGACTCACCATCAAGACAACCAATTTTGCACATCATTATCTAACAGCGAGGGGGAGAGATTCACACGCATGGCTTTTATCTATTACAGCACTTCGAAACCTCGAGCAGGACTCCACAGGCCTTAAAGTGGTTAAACACACACATATACATGCACACAACAGCAGTCTATATCTGTAAAATCTATCCTCTCCTCTGAAAAACACTCTAAATCTTAAATAAGCACCGAGTCGTTTGCATAGTTGATTAATGTGCGGGAATATCCCTGAATTCTGCTAAATAGCCGACGGGGAATCTTCTCGTAACACTCAGAGGTGAACACACACTCACAAATTAACAGCTGGCCAGAAGTGTCACATACAGCTGTGTTTACACTGGGTCAATGCCATGGTGCACTGACAATACATCCTGGTGGGGAGAAACATCATGTATGTTTTATTCTGCCGGTAACATCCACAGCCACTGTTTTACGGATGTGGTCAGAGCATGCTTTTATAAAAAGAAGACAGAAACTATAAGGCCATAAATGTACTGCACTAGTAATCAAGCATGAATGCAAGCGCAGAGTTTTATTGTACATACTTAACATTACAGTAAACTCAAGGGGGCGATAGAGTTCCCATGTCTGTGCCATTAAAAAGTGTGTTATTACTCAAGTAGCTAGCTATAAACAAGCTTAAGGGCAAGCAGTGACACTGCTTATGACAGCTGTTCATTGGCACTTTATATACATCATGCTAAATCCGCATCAACAAACCCAGCACTGTACTTTCAGCATTACTCATGATGTGTTTGAGATGCAGCACTTCTGCTGATCACTGTCTCTGTGTCCAGAAAGGACGTCAATACGCATGTGTGCGTGTGTGTGTGAGCGATAGATGCTGACGCGTGGCACAGGTGATGAAGGCAAACACACAGACAGACAGGCCCGTTCTCACTCAGACATGATGTTGATACGCCATGCCCTTCAGCGGTTGAAAGGAAGCCAAACATGAGCATTTCTCAGTCTGGATCTCTGTAATCAATGAACATAGGCTCCTATTTTTCAAGGCGGTGTTGAAACAGTGGCATGTTTTAAAGAGTGCACACCTGGTGTTGGAGCTTCTTGTGAGCATCTGAACAATTAACACTGTCTCTGACATGATTACAAGCTAGAAAACAGCTCCAGTCAGGAGCCCATAATCTCTAGTGAGAAACAAGTGCAGTGCAATGCAGAACTGTTAAATAGTTGCTCAGCAAGTCAAGATTTTAGTTTACTCGGCATTATAAGTCTGGGAGAGGGAGAAAACGATGATCCCGTAAGCTCAAATTCACGTGACGTCTGACCTATAGTCAAGAATCTGCACGAACTTTGCAGAATTGCCATTTCACACATCCTCCGCCCCTTGCGTAGTTGTTTATTAAATGTTTTGGCTAATTTATAATTTTAGCTATGAATAAAAATGTTTTTTGGTCTTCTATATTTAACACATTTCGATTCCACAGAATTACATAGATTATCCCAAAGAGAAGCGTAAAAAAAAAAACTAAAACTGATATAAAATGTAATCTAATAAATATGTAAAGAAATATATAAAAGTGTATATATACATTTTTATATAGAAGCTTTATATATAGAAGCTTTAGCTGAATAAATGTGTCAAATTACTTTGGGCCCTTCTATCTATTTAGACTTTTGCAACTATTTTTGAAAAAAAAAAGAAAAAAAGTACAAATTATAATTTTTTAAAAAATGTTTCATATATGAAATATAAATATATTAAATACATACAGAAAATGTAAACATATAAATGCCAATATTTGTCTATATATATCGTATATATATCTTATAAAAAACGCTTTTGCTAAAGTTCAAAGAATTTTCAACTTTGCATTAATTCCAATCAGAAATTTTTGTTTATTATAATATACAGAAATATGTAATATAGAAATTACAATATTGGGATATGCATGTATAAACAGCTCAAGTTAAATAAATGTGTCAAATTTTGTGGCCATCCTCCCAAATTCATCCACAAAACATTAGCTCCGCCACTGCATTTGATCTTGAGGATCACACATCACCACACACCATCTTTTTCCTAGCATGTGGATAAAAGCGTCCTATGCACACATCAATGCCAGACACATCAGGCTCAGGCCAGGCTGTGGGCACTTTTATCAGTCCCCAAATCACTGACAGAACAGCTTACATGATAGAGTCAGAGGCCAACACAAGAGCATGTGAGAAGGGGGTGGTACTATTTGCACTTAAAAGAAAGAGACCCAACCTCTCAATGGACCGCAGGGCCTGGTGGGGAGTATTATCACACTTTTGAGAGGCATCTGGATCATGGTGATCAGGAACAACAAAGTACAACCTGACAGATCGCTTTTGCTTCCTACTGCCATGTTTCAAGGAAAGGATGCATTCGGATTGTGCATTTTCCTGAGAGTGAGAGAAAGAAAGGTAAGTGAGAGAGAAAGAGAAAAACAGACAGAGAGCCAAACCGTGTGTGCTGTGGATGATAGGGGATGTATGTATGTGTGTGTGAAGCCATGCTCAGGCAAGAGAGGCAGGTTGGCTTGTGCAGGTGGGCTGTTGACGGTTTTATCTCTCTGAATCAGCTTTTGAGAGGTTTCCCAGAGCTTTGGCCACAGAAACACGGCTGGTGTCTGCAGCTTCTCATTCCACCCCAGAACTCAAACATTTCATTAAATGAATCAATGTCTTAATCAACCCAGCCCCCGTCATATTCCAAATACCACAGAAAAACAGATAGACACATATAAAGGAGAAAAGGGGAAAACCCTGGGCTGAGGTAGGATCAAGACTAAAAACATCTGAAAGCTAAACAGCAAGTTCTTGATCAGATATCCGACCTCCTTCCCTTAAAAAACGAGGCTTTAGGCTGCGTGATCAAAGAAAACGGCCACAAACTAATTAACAAAAGGAAAACCTCAACAAACACACTTCCTTATACATCCTCTAGATATTTACCACACCATGGATAACACATTTTCAGATTCATGCTGATTCAAATCACAGTGTTGCCGCAGAACAAATGGGAACAATCAAGTGCCTGTTTGCTCTTACCCGGACCGTCCTATTCAAAAAGAGGGAGTATTACGATTTCAAAAGAAAATGGTTCGCCAAATTAAAGCACAGGACTCTGGGGACCCTCTTAACCTCAGTTAAGTCCTGAAAGTGGTCGGTTAAGAGGGAGAAAGTAGCTACATTACGTGTGTGAGAATAAGGTTTACTTCACTGTAAAGTATCGATAAGGACGTACACACAGCATATCTGGCCAATACGTTTAACACAAGCCCCGCATATATCAATTAAACCTGCACAAATACAGTCTCTGGCAGGGAGAAAAGGTAAAACACAAACACATGAATTATATGGCCGACATAGGGGAATGAAAACCGCAGCCAGCGTTTATACACACAACAGGAGATATTGCTTCCCACTGTCTGTTACTCAGGTGGAACTGATAAAAGAGAGCTAGAGTAAATCTAAATCTTCACATGTTCTTAAAAAAAAAAAAAAAAAAAATAAAAAAACTTTTTTTTTTTTTTTGCGGAAAGGACACCTGTGATATTTTTGCGGTTAGAAACTATTTTGGCCGAGCGGACAAGAATCTTCTTATCGTTCCAGAGGCATTGGAAAGGTAGCTTTACATTACACAAACACATAGAAACCCAAATACTGTTGAGAGGGCAAAACAAGAAATATTTATAATAATGAAACAAAACAGAAGCACTGTACAGTTTGCGTAAAGTTTGTTGACCTTTAAAAATACATCGGAAAATTCACTGATTGCTATTCTTCAATAGGCCTACATTAAATCTCTTTGTTTGTATGTCCTATAAAATCCGATGTTCTTCCAGCTGCTCAAATGTCTGTATGACATGCCTGTTAAAGTATTGTTGTAAAAGCAAACTGATTCAAATAAAGTTACAAGCAGTCCTTGATAGTATTCAAATAATGCAAATGCCTTGGGCACTTTGCATGCAAAATATTGAAATAAAAAAAATAAAATCTGAGAAAAACTTTGAGATGAAGACATTAGAAAATGTAGCAAAGCAGCTTTCTGATGCGTATACTACACACATGGTGAGGCGTGACCAATTTGTGTCATATATCACTGCCATATATGTATCATCAGCTATATGTAAAAGAATAGACGCTTTAAAATCCTGGCGTCGAGGTTCAAGTCTGGCTTCCCATAATTTGAAACCCTGGCGCTTCTCAAATGGCCGAGAATTTTTTTTCATTGACAGACTACAGATGGCTTATTTAAAAACTGCAGCAAAAGTCAGCAACTGTCGATCATTTTCTCAGCTTCAACACATCACATGAACGGTTTTCGCAAGAAAATCACGGCACGATCCCGATAAAATCATTTCAAACATTTGACCTCAGTTTGAAAGATGTGCCCCACATCCGCTGCGAGGAAAGTGATTCAGATGATCAGAGTATCCCAGTCTAAAATGACCTGTTCAAAGAGTGAGTCAACTTTAGACCATTCAAAAATGAACAGGATATGAGTGTTCTTTATGTCAACAATTACTAGAGAATCTAAGTGTGTAAATAAGACTCTATAGCAGTAGAAGAGAACGGGGAGTGTTGTAAAACATTCAAACGTCTGTAATGCAGAGATTTCCATATTTATCTGTTAACCTACATTTAATCAGGCTACTTTATAAATCTACAATTCATCCTTAAACTATGTAAATGAATGTCAGGTACCATACAAGAGTGCGGAGGGTTGCATGTAGCCAACAAAAGAGGGTTGCAACACTAATAGAAAACATGCAGATTATGTGAACGAATGTAGCCTATTGTGGTAATTTACTTGCTCAACATAATACTACAATTATATCACTCCTATGCAAATTTGATCCAAAAGCTAAACAAACAAAAAAACATTTTGCAAGTAAAACTGTTAATAAAAAGGGATAACAAATGTAGAAATACATAAAACATAACTGTGTGAATGTTAGTCACTCTCACCGCTACCCATACACTGTCCCATTTTCGCAGTCTCTGTGGGTCCAGTAGCCTACACTGAAAAAAGTTACAACCCTCCCTTGTCTGGTCTTTTTATTATTATTATTGTTATCTAAAACATGTAGAGGAAAGCCTTTGTGGATGTTAAACAAGAGAACCTTTTGATTCAGATGATACTTAGTTTGTCATTTAATATTCGTCAACATGAATGCAAATCAAATGATAAACCAGACCTGAAATTATACAGTTTTGCCTCCAAATATGTCACTTAAGCCCGTTCTATTTAAACACAGAGTCCTACAGCTTGCACTGTCACCTCAGGAAGGTGCTGGACATGTATGACAGAGATTTCAACTCCTGTAGCTCATTTCTAATTGCTCAAACCGATGGTGTTACAACTCCCCGCTCTCTCTGTGCCTTGGGCAAAAACATATTTTTGTAGGAACCTGGAGATGAAGAGGGTAGCCTATGAAGCCTGTAAGTTTCGCTGGCCGGTACAAACTTTTCTGAAAAGTACACACTTCTCCTAAAACAACCAAAAGCTTGAGGCAACATCAACAAACATCCTTTCCAAACAATACAACTTTTAGGGTTGATAGTAACTACAACTTACTTGTTTGCAGATCTCGATCTATCCGTTCAGTGTAGGTCTCCAAAAGTTCCTCCAAAGTTCCAGAGCTGAAATCCTGACAGCTGAACCTGGTCTTCTGCTCTACGCGATGTTCTTTTGAAGTTGCATATAAAGTAATGAATTCAGAAAATATGAAACAATTCCACCTCCGATTAATTTAACTCGGCATGTGCGTTTCCAGGGTTTTTCTGTGTTTCATTCACCTCGTGAACATACTCCAAAACAGTCCGGCGCTGTCCATTACGGGGAGGGGGTGGGGGGGAAGTTCTGTGAAAATCACTCGAGATAAAGTTTGAACAATTTTGATACACTTACCGGGCTACAGAGCATTACGACGTCACGCAACAGGTGTCAATTAAACATGCAATAGTTTGACAAGAGCGCAAACAAACGCGCTGCGCTCGCGGTGCGCAACAGGAGCGACACAAGACTTTTCCTCCTTATTAGAGAAATTAGCAGACAAAAGCAGTCTGGAGTCAATCAGTCCACCTCAGCATTCACAACTTTTTTTGCGCTTAAAACTTCAGTTCTGCATTAAATCCTCCTTTTTGCGCAACACGGAAACCTTTCAAACTTCCCCCCTCTTTTCTTTCCAGAGGCTGCTCGGGGTTTTTAACCTAAACCCCTGGTGCTTCCAGAAAGCACTAAAAGCAGACGACGAAGAAACTCTAGCGACTGCTTCAGTCCGCAGGCAGGGGGGTGAAAGACTGAGTTTTGACTAGTTTGTGCATTGCCTGCTCATGGGCCTGCCCTCCCCATCTCTCCAGCTTCGGAACAGGGGAGGGAGAGAAACCGCAGTCCTCCAACAGCGCGTTCCCATTTGACGAACACTTGGACTAGTGTCCCAACCACTGCTCCTATTAGTCAGCCAATAAAGTTGTAGTAATTAGTTTTTATAAGAGAGATGATCTTTACAGTGGCAGGCCTGGGTATACTTTGGAAACCTAATCAAAACCTTTCAAGACTTTTCAAATACAAAGTTTTACTTTATATTAAACACCTAACACACAGGTCTAGAAAACATGCCACACACCTGGGATTTCTTCAGTTTTTTTTTTTTTTATGATTTTTTAAAATGTTGTTGAAAGAAGTCTTTTATGCTCACCAAGGCTGTTTTTGTTTGATCAAAAATACAGTAAAAACAAGAATATTGTGAAATATTATTGCATTTTAAAATAACTGTCTATTAGAATATATTTTTAAATATTTTCCTGTAATGGCATATCTGGATTTTCAGCATCATTACTCCAGTTTTCAGTGTCACATTATCTTTCAGAAATCATTCTAATATGCTGATGTGGTGCTCAGTGAGAATGGCATTCAGTTATTAATTATGGTTCTTCTTGTTATAAACATAATAGAATGATTTCTGAAGGATTCATGTGACACACGAAGTTCAGCTTGCCATCACAGAAAAACTAAATTTTAAAAGATTCAAAAGAAAACGAGTATTTAAATATAATTGTTTTTTCAATAATAGTATTGTATTAACTCTGTATTAATGGACGGGCTGCGAAAATAGATATGTATTACATTTTTTTATATACACCATTTAATAATATATATATATATATATAATTATATATATATATATATATCTATATATATATATATATATATATTATATATGGGTGGGGGTATGTATGGTGTAGGTATGTATGTATGATATGTGTATGAGGTATGATGATGGTATATATATATAGTTTTTTTACCTAAAATCTTTTTGTTGATTTTTGTTTTTTAAAAGATTTTTAAAAAGCTGTTTTAATTTAACAAGTGAGGTTAATATATTCAATTATAGCAGAACGGTACCCCCAAATTTGTTTCTACCCACAGTTTAAGATGAATTACAGCATGTCACATATACGTCAACCCATACTGCATAAAATGAAATAATATATGCTAAGCATTACTCAATAATATGCAACGTTTATAAAAAAGCAATAAAAAAGTATAATTTAACAACACTGTTTTGAATAGCAGAGCGCTGTAACCTGATTCAGAAAACGTTCATGCTGCAGCTCTACAAACGCATAAATACGACAATCATACTTTTGGCTCTGAGCTCCGGTGGGGTGCAGCCACAGTCCCGCACACATATGGAGCGACTGAACGAACGGTAGATGACAATGGAGGACAAACACGCAGTAGAGGCATATCGGGTTTCCACATGTGAAGATCTTGCTTTAACGAGCGTGAAGGGGCCGGCGGGTCAGGCCCAACTCCATTTCTCCAGAACACACATTCTGCGGCGGGGGCTCGACTCCTGAGTCACGGCGCACATATGGGCCTGATCTACCGCTGCGTGCCCACCTCTGACATCTGGAGCTTTCTGCTGGCAATGAGTGTGAAAGATTCTGACAAAAATATCGATAACATCTCAATCTGCTGAGCCCTTTTCCCATCCCAATTGTTGTAACAACATTGAGGGATGAAGGTATTATAAGGGACCTTCTAAAGTTTCATTTCATATGGGTTAAGGAACCCGTCTCTCTGACTGACACTGCGGCTGTCAAGGGAATGCGAGGCCTTTGAACCCTCTCCCTCACGTCTGCCACGGCAGATCAAATGTAAACAGAATGTAAGCATGTCAAAATGGCCACGATAGAGACAAGCTAAAAACCGTGATGTGTTCGAAATGCAGCTTTTATCTGACAAACATCCCAGGACCCACTCACTCCTGTACATAATCAAACCCAGCTCCGGTCCTCAGGCTCTGACTCGGTTCCAAAACCCTTCTCAGAGTTGCTCCATTCATTACCTATATATAACATGAAAGCAAGCTTGTCTTATTCGCCGAAATAAAGTCATTTCAGCAGTTTCCCAGAGTGCGTCTTGACATTGTTCTGTTTCTCAACAGTTCGATTGGGACAGACAGACATTCTTTTGAACGTCTGTTTCATCCACGGCTGTTTTGAAGCTCCAGGTAAGATCGTCCTCTAGAAACCTGTCACAGCTTGTAATGGCTCTTACATGTCAGGTTCTTTCTACTGCGCTGTACGTGTGTGAGTGCACACTTAATAATGGCCTTTTAATTCGTTGTTTAACTCTCATCGAGCCTGTTAAATTTCAGCAAGATCACTTCTAGACACTGATTTACAGTATAGGTGAAATCCCAGCCCAGGTCCGTCTGTCTGTAATTTGTTGATATGTTTTTCCAAAAAAGACTAGTGTCAGCAGAAAAGAACAATCTATCATTAGTTCTGCTTGCTAAGGCAAGCATCAAACTAAAGGTTAGGGATTTCAACAAACTGCCAACCTTACGTATGAAACTTATCGGCGTAACTCATCCAGTACAGTTTGTGCTTCAGAAATGAATGACACCTCCAATCGAGCGTTTGAAGGGGAGAAGTGAGCTGTTACTTTTCTAAGTGATTAGATTTATGATAAAAAATACATAATTGCTTTAAAAGAAATGAAAATGTACTCACCCTTGGGCCATCCAAGATGTAAATGAGTTTGTTTCTTCATCTGAACAGATTTTGTGAAATTTAGCATTACATCACATGCTCACCAATGGATCCTCCTCTGCAGTGAATGGGTGCCGTCAGAATGAGAGCCCAAACAGCTGATAAAAACATCACAATAATCCACAAGTAATCCACACAGTCCTTCAATTAACATCTTGTGAAGCAAAAAGCTGCAGCTTTGTAAGAAGCAACTCCATCAGGATTTTTTAAACTTCCAAACCATTGTTTTGGCAAAAATGCAATTCCACTATCCATTGCTTTCTCCAGTGAAATAGTTTTGTCTGAATCAGAAATATTCACATATCAAGCACTGGGGTACAAGCAAAAAACAGTTCTAAACAAAAATGGTTCATGGATTTTGATGTGAGAGGACAACAAGTGATGGACTTTTTCCACTGAAGTAAGCATTATCATGGATTATGCATATTTTGACCAGAATAGTAATGCTAATAAGCTTTGATGGATTTGTTTCTTACAAATATGCAGCTTTTCACTTCACATGATGTTAATTGGTGGACTGGAGTGGTGTGGATTATTTGTGATGTTTTTATCAGCTGTTTAGAATCTCATTCTGACGGCACCCATTCAACTTCAAAGCATCCACTGGTGAGCAAGTGATTTAATGCTATCTCAAATCTGTTCTGATATTCTAGGAAGAGAGTATCATGAAGAAATTAAGCATAGCTACACCTTAGTCTTGTGGCAGTGAGTTTTGCACAGGTAAATAGTACTCTAGTTCTCTCCATGTCACATATCATTCTTATAACCTCCCCATATGCGCAGTCACGTAGTAAGCATAACTCTATGTGCACTAAAGCAAACTTTGCTTATGATAATGCCATTTCCAAGTAGGACGGACAAATTGTTGAGTGCAACTCACCACAAAACCGAGACAATGCACCGCATTCATGTAAGTGACGGGTCTTGTTTTCTTTATGACCTTCATGAAGTCAAGTGATGTGAAAAAAGATGTTTTTCCATGCCTCTTCATCCTATGGACATGGCGTTTATTTTAGGCGCATGCTGTTCTTTTTTCACTCTCTCCCCTTGCTTTTTGCAATCAGTGTGCCTTTGGCCGCTACGGTTGAAACCACATCGTTTCCACACCCACATACGGACCTCTTATCCTCTGTGCCTCTCTGAAAAAACATATGCAGAAGTATTTCTATATATACATGCACTTTAAACCGAAAGAGAGCTCTACAGGCCACTCTTGTTTGGATATAGGGCTTTTCTTTGTTCTTTTCTTTCTATCCATCCATCCTTCTGTATAGAACAATATATCTATCTATCTATCTGTGTCTGTCTGTCTATCAATAGTTCTATCCATCAATCCATCCTTCTATATAATGATTGATAGATATCTTCATCTATCCATGAATCGTTCTTTATATCCACCCACCCATCGATCGTTCTATTCATCAATCATCCATCCATTGTTCTGTTTAGCATTCATGAGTAGTCCAATCCATCCATCGTTCCATCCATCCATATCTATAGAACAATATATAGATCTATCTATCCATCGTTCTATCTATCTAGATAGAAGGAATGATCAATCTATCAATCAGCGTATCTACCCATCATCCATCCATATAGAAAAACGTTCTATCCATCAATAGTTCCATCCTTCTAACTAGAACGATACATATAGATCTTTCCATCCATCCATGAATCGTTCTATCCTTGCATGCATCTATATCTATCTATCTATCCATCCATCCACCTTCAAACGTAAACTTTTTTTTTCAAAACTTGCTTATTTTATTTGCTTCCTTAATTCAAATCAGAACGGAATTGGAATTAAACGTATTCTTAAATTCACTTCTCAAAAAGCACAACCCGGTCAGAATATTACCTCTGTATCAGAGTAGGCAAATGCAGTAGCGTTATGGAGTCGTTTTTTTTCTTTTTTTTTTTTTTTTTTTTTTTTTTTTTTTTTTTTTTTTTTTTTTTTTTTTTTTTTTTTTTTTTTTTTTTTTTTTTTTTTTTTTTTTTATTTTTTTTTTTTTTCTTTTTTTTTTTTTTTTTTTTTTTTTTTTTTTTTTTTTTTTTTTTTTTTTTTTTGTTTTTTTTTTTTTTTTTTTTTTTTTTGTTTTTTTTTTTTTTTTTTTTTTTTTTTTCTAGCATGTCGGGGGAACTGATGTAATACTGCACACCTGCATACCTCGTACTTCATTAACTGTTAAGAAGTTAATTCTTCGTTGAACAGCACCTACTCTGAAAGTATGAGTCTGGATGCAGTTCCTGTGATTTCTGGACCAGGCTCAGCACATAAGTAAGGCCTTCCCAGGGGGAAATTCCCCTGAAATTTGCACATTTAAATGGTGGCTTAAATAGTGGTCATATTCTTCTCATTGCCTGTGTTTAGCAAACACAGGCTTGGCGTGGTAGGCCTCTCCAGTGATTTCCCCCAAAGCGACGGGATCTTTCCCACTCTGCATGCTCTAGTCGCTACATGATATATACTGCATGCAAGTTGTATATCGTAAAATGAGGAGTGTAAACTCGAACAGGAACTCCGCTGGGTGGCCTAAGTGGTGATGTGTAATCGGCAATAAATCCAGTCCTTGGGGGGTCTGTACAAAAAGCTGGAGGAGGAAACCATCTGCCATATGTGGTCCTTTTTTGTGGGTTGAGGCATCGGTATCAACAGGTTTCTTTCTGTCTGGAGTGGAGAGACGCACAGAAGAGGAAGGAAGGCTCCTGCTGAACACTGAGGATGGCACCACAACAATACAGCTTACACAGATATGAGTCCTATGAAGTGACTCACTGAGTAGTTATGGAACATTAGCTCTGATCCAAAACCCTGCTGTTTACTGTCTACATAAGCAGCTACCTTCTAATGCAGCATCTTAACTGAAATGGAACGTCATAATATGACTCATTTGAAACACTGACTCATGATTCCAAAAAGCATGTAGCTACGCTAATGACACAATCCGCAAATAAGCATAAAAATACATAAATACTGGCTAAAACTGTCAATTTTCTTCTTGAGTGAAATATTGAACGAAATAAAAATTCATAATCAACATTTCGCTCAAGTTTTAGACCATCTTGTTTTTTTGCAATGCATTCTGGGATTATCTTTTCCACAAGGATACATGTGATTCTTCGTTTTAGGACTAAAACAAAGTATCTTAAAAGGTAGCATAGACAGTATTTTATCTTTTGCCAATATGATGCCTTAAAACGCAGTTGAGGTAGGCAGCACGGTAAGAATAATAATGCATTGTAGTTGACAGAAAACGCTCAAACACAATAAGGACTGAATGATAGAGTTTATATACATACAAAGGCAAAAGCTGAATACAATACGCCTTTTTGTTATTTTTCATTTTCTTTTTACAGAAATCTTTTATCTTTTCCACACAGACGTAAGGCAGTATTTTTTGTGAACATGAAAATATCATTAAAAAAAAAGACATGAAAGATGACCAGCTTTGGGTTAAAGTTGACATTTTCCCCATTTATTTTTCTTCATTAAATGAAAGGGGAAAGGCCGAGAATCCTCCTTGACAGTGTTTCTGTGTACTGTGTAGAAAAAGAGCATGAATCATTAGAAAAGATAGACCCTTGCTGTAACAGAAGGCAGGGTTGCTGGAGCCAAGAGAGCATGATGTGGATGGGGTGATATTGAGGTCTGACACTCTCTTAGAACAAAATCCAGAGGGAAAAAATATAATAAGTGCCAACTACAAGCCTGACCTATTTTCTCATATAGGCACACAGTCTAGAAAATGACTATGTTATCACATACACATTTCTGAGTCGAAATGAAGATTAGGTCCTTGAGAATAATGCTGCTTCATTCAACTCAGATACTCGAACAAGTCTATTACACACTTAATAAAGGCGTCCGTTCTGGTGCTTCATCTGGCTGGACTCCAGCAGCTAACCGAGCACAGCAGGCCTGGTTTCGGTTTGACCTTTTATTGTGTCAATTAAGGTTTAAAGGTTTAAATATAACGCAAACATGATATAAACAGTAAAAGGTCACGTGACCTGGCTTTGGTTGCTGATGAACGACAGGCAGGTTATTATTTGTGGCACTTTCTTGAGCAGACTAGCTTCGTTTGGCACCGAATTCGCTCAGATGGAGAACGGAAAGTCAGACATAAACTTGCCAAATCCTTCAGCCGATGTTTTATGTGGTTTCATGGTTTAAACAGTCTCAGTCCATCAAACTAAGTGGAGGGAAGTAATGCATGAAAAATGTGGACGTGTTGACGGACTGTTTGGGTAAATAATGACTATTCAAGATGAGTTAATAAGTAAACAATTTAATAGGCAATCTACTTAGGACGCCATAAAAACTTTAAGTGTGTTTACACATGCGATAAATTACTACGAACAAAAAATGAGGCTTCGTGTCGAGTGATGCTGATCATCGGACCAAAACGGTCTACACAACACGGTTATTATCTCCTGAAAATGCACGAATGATGCTAATCTAAAATAACACTGACTTTCCAGCAACCCAGAGTGCTATCAGAATCACAGTTCTCAAGCAAAGGTCTCGGCATCCCTCAGTCCACTCGAAACACGGTCACGGATGTTTCTCCAAGCCCAAGAACAGATATACATGTTTTGTAATGCAGTTTTCAACATCGCAATCACGCACACTATCAAGGACTGAAAAAAGAAGAAAAAAAATTACTGTAAGATGAGCTGGAATCAAAATCGAACAAGATGCGGAGAAGATAGAAACAGCACATCATCAACCACATGGTAACAACTTTGAAAATCTTTGTTAACAGCTTTGATTTGACACTTAGAAAGGCTTTGCTTTTTCTTTAATATTCATTTCAAGACAAATGTTAGTGTTACTAGTTCCTTCCTTTTATTTATTTTGTTTTTTTTTTTTTTTTAAGTGACAGCTGTTGGTTCAGAAGGATATTCTCTTCCCCAGACGCTTGTGCAAATTGTTCAACTAAGTCTAGGTTCAACCATCGACATATATAAATATAGATTCCTGTATATGCATGTGTGTATGAAACGTCTCTGGCAGTGTTCTCACAGTTCTTCAGTAACGAATAAAAGACGATTAGAACATCTGTATGACAAAACTCAGGATCACTACTGATTAACACTAAGAATTATGGGACATGCAACATGATGTAATCCATTTTGTGAAGCATTTAAGTAGACGCTATGATAAATGTCTCATGTTATAGGGCAAAACAGGGTAGAATAAAAATCTTGACAGCGAATGGAAAATAAGCCGGGCCCTTAGAGCCTGTGCGAAGCCTGGGCGCCCCACGCTTGCTCTTTCTCTCTCTCCCTCCACAGACATGCCTCGGTGAGTTTAATGAGGATGAAAAATGTTCATACTAAAACATGAAGCAACACCTCACGCTCATTCACACTCACGGCTGAACGCAGTTTTAAGCCAGGTAGATGTAAAAATCCAAACGGTATGGAAAGTCAGCTGACCACATCCTATGAGCTGCTCCCATAAATTAACAAGAGTGGTTTGCAAACCAAAATAGTGAAATGTTTGTTAAAAAAATTAAAATGAAGCCTGTATAGGGTTATATAGGAGATTACATAGAGTGAATTCAGGTATATGGGGTGTTCTAATGCATTATATAAACCGAATTGGCGCACAATTATGCTTATACAATGCATTCTTAATGCCTTTTAATACAACTTATCAGTTGTGAATAATTATGACTAGTTTTAATGCACTATATATCTTATCTAATGGTTACACCCTTAAAAAAAACAACATTCTATCAACACCAAATTTCATGTTGTTTTATAATGCATTATAGTCGTTAAACATGACTAAGCAAGGTATTGTGAATTAATCTGCACTCAAAATACTGTAATAGATACAGGCTTCGTACAAAGTGCTACTGAATATTGGTAGTATTGGTAATTAGCTTCTGAGCAGAGAGCACTGGTGTAGATCTCTGTAATTCCTCAAAAACACAAGGAGGAATCACTGAGACACATGCGGAGCGATCCAAAGCCTGCAGGGAATTTCCACACTCTTCTGTGTGATTAGGTCTGCCTATAACCAGCAATCACACAAATACCAGAGCTCCAGAGAGAGACACTCACTCAACACACAACAACACCCTCTGCAAAGCGCTGGGTCATTCTTTCTCTGATCTGCTCCCAGTTATCACAGCGTTCTTTCTTTTTGTTTTCTTAGTGAATTCTCCGGAGTGCTCTGTGCTGAGCGGTGGTAAGAGGCCAGCTCCTGTACTGAAGGACATAAATCGCGAGAGGGCCTGTGATAGCGAGTGTGTGTGTGTGTGCGAGGGGTCTGTGTTTAGTCTAAGCGGGGAGATTCAGCCACAGTGAAGATAACTGAGCCCCATATTTCAGAGACCCACGGGTGACGGCCAAAACTGTGTTTGTGCGTGAATGAGATAGCAGACGGGAAGAAAGCGACAGAGATGAAAAACAGGATGGGCGTCATCAATCAGCTGTTTGATTTTAAAAGCCCAAAAGAGCTGCTCGTCACATTTATGTCCTCATAAGAAAGTCCATCAGCTGTAATTAAGAGCATAAAACCATAAAGTACTTTATAGATATGCAATGCATATGACTGCAATAAGATCTACGGTGCCAAGGGTGAGAATGGCACGCGAATGGGTGTTTTCTTGGCATTGCCCATGTGAGCGTGGGAATACGTTGTTAAAGTGGCTCCACATTGCCACATTAAGCTTTAGTTAATTATAGATGCAATAAGGTGAATCTGACAAAACATGTTAAGTACATGGGAAACAGAAAATTATATTTTGCTTTAAGAAAACAAACAGATATTATGACTATGTTTCATGACAATTAAGACATTTAATTCTCATTAACAATGCAAAAAAAAAAAACAAACAGTAATGTGGTAAAAAATAAAAATTTAAACAAAGTTATTTACTTCAATTTAGTGTTTAATTTACTGACTTTAATTTATGAAAAATTAAATAAAATGTTTTACATTTATTTAACTTTTATTTTGGATTTTTGGAGATTTTTAAAACTGTAATACAGTATTTTTTTGTGATCAGAATCTCGTGAAAAATATGATTAAGAATAATATGAATTACAATAATAATATAATAACACATATATATAATATATTACTTAATTGAAATGACTTCAGAATTTTGAGAGAAAATGTGCTTCGTTTTCATGAAAATAATGTAGCTTCATTCCTTTTTATGCAATATATAATTTCTTATGATTTTGGCGTACAATGTAACCTGAATGCATTTTTATGAAATTCACCCAAATACAAAAACCGGTCTTTTAGTCTAACTCATTCAGAGACAAACAAACATGAATCTCTGGAGAACATTATACTAGTACTAGTTACAGCTACTAGAGTAGAGACTCACAGTGTAATCAAATCTGGGTAAAGTGCACGTTTGGCCCCACAACACGTGGCAGGTTCCCTCATAACCAGGGCATGGGCATGAGGAGAGGTGGTAGGGTGATACGGGAGCGTGTGAGAGAGAGAGATGATTATATTCGCTGTGATCTTGTGCTGTTTGTCTTGTCTGTGGGGCTTATCGTGCAGAGAGGAGTATGACTAAAACAACACAGCAGGTCAGAGCCATAAACTACACACAGGCATGAATGAGGGAGGGATGAGGAGATATAGAGAGAGAAGAGCAGAGGGCACGTTACGCCCAGTGTCATCCACAGGGGAAGTCGACTCTGGACTTTAAAGCAACGGCCGAACACGTTTATCACAAGTTGAACGAGGTTGTATCTTATCACTCCAAAAAGGGACACCCAATGGCAACGGATATAGACCCATATAACCATAAAGTGAAAGAGGATACACCTGCCGGCTGTGCTAACAGAGACGCCCGGGTCTGAGGATGATGATATGAAGCCAAGCAAAGAGAATGACAGGAGCATGATGGTACATGCGAGATGCTTGGGATCAAAGCTTGATGATATCTCAGAAAGCAACCGCAAAAAACAACTTCCAACTGTTCAAAAAAAAGAGAGAGTGGAATAAAGCAAGAGGGTATATCTAAACAGCTACTCTTATTTGACCTTACCCTTCAAGAAAAACCTTGTCGAGCAAAATCGAGCAAACTGAAAGACTACCGCCAGTCTTCATCCCAGTGTGAGACCACATCGTTTTCAAAGTACGGAATGAGTGATAGGTACCTATTTTCCTATTCCAGTGATGTGTGGCAGCTGCTCTCTGATGATGAGGCACTTCTGCATCCACAACATCTGCGTCGGCAATACACCCTCTGTTTTACCGCCCTCGGCATCATCAGAGAGCTATAGAAAAACACGAGCAAACCAAACCTGCCACATGCAAAGACAAATGTTAGCAGCAATAAACCTACAACTTCCAAGGCAAATAATTTTCTTCCTCTCACCTTTAACAGACACAAACCAGGGCTGTGGTTTCTTTAGCTGGTGACAGGTGCATACGGGATAACATTACCCATATTGTCCGTTTTGTAACTTTCATGAACGAGACTTGGGGAGGAAATCGGCCAGTAACCAAGTCAATAGTAAATTCCCAGATGGTGGGGGTTGCAGTAATCTAAACCCGCTACTGACTTCGATAGTAAAAGTAGGCTATGTTTAAGTCCACGCGGACTGTCTGCTGGCACAACCGGAGCATTAACCAAGTTTTGAGTGAAACCAGATGGTTCGAGAGTGCAGGAGTTTTGCCCTGCGCGAATGACCCATAATTTAACGTCAGTAACAAAGCATCTAGAAAAAAGGGAGAGGAGGAGGGAGGGGGAAAAAAAATCTAAATTGCTTCAAAACGGTTTCAAAATCCTGCAGCTTTTAAAAGCTGTGGCAATAGTGTATATCAAGATAAGGAGACTATTTCCTGACCCTCATAGAGAGAACTTCACCTCCCGCAGGATGGGTTTAACTGAATGAGTGAACATGTCTTATAATACTAAGCTTCCTGCCGCCCGTTTCCCTCTTTCGGTTTCTTCTTCCCCATGTTTATGTGAGTGTAAACGGGATTCTGAAGGTGCGGAGGGGATGAATGTGGGGGTAGGAGAGGAGAAGGAAAGCCCACCATTCGCACACCCCGAAGCCAATCCAAGCGTGCACTTGACTTGTGAGCTGTCAGTCTTTCCCGTATGTGTCTGTCCTTTGATTTGTGCATGTGGGTGAGGGTACAAGAGTTTGTGTCTGTGTGCTGGCATTCTGTGAAACACAGAAGAAAGGGAAGGAGAAGCAGGAAGAGTGAGCTCCGTGATCTGGTCCGGTCCGGTCAGCAGGACTCCTCCAGAGCGTTGACCACTTGCTCCAGGATATCCGGGCAGTGATCGGCAATCTGTTGCAGGACGGAGTTTGCATATTCCTGTAGTTCGGCACTCTCTCGTTCACACTGCTCCAGCTCGGATTCCAGCTGAGGAACCAGAGAGAAACAAGTGTTTGTTAATATTAAATTTTTTATATCCATCATCCTAAATCATTCTATTTTTTGAGCTTTGCTGTCATATATATTATGACTTTATTCCTCATACGTTCAATTTGGCTGCAAAGTGCACATAATATTCCACAAATGTGTTGCTGCATAGAGTTCTGGAGTAAAAAAATTAAAGCAGTCAATGTGAACTGGTAATGGTTGATTTCCAAAAAAAAAAAAAAATGGCACAAGCGTATCATTCTTACAATTCAAGTGGAAGCATACAATCTTTTATTAACGCAAAAAAAGTCTATTTTTGTGAATGCTAATTTTAGACCCCACCTTCAACATTTTTAACAATCTAAAAAAAAAGAGATAATATTCCTCATTCTACAGTTGTGTGCCCGTATTTTTATTTTATTTTTGACTATTTTGATTATTATTATTATTTACAAATTTAATTATTCATGGAAACATATATATAATATAACTATTAACACTGAAGTCTTTCATTTAAAAAAACAGTAATCTACTCTTTACCATGTGTTACAGTAATTTTACCACTTCACATCATGCAAGGATATATTAGTTAACTATATATGCATTAACTAACATTACATAATGAGCCATACATTTGTTAGTGTTTGTTCATCTATGATAACATACTTTAATAAAAATACAAAGGTTCATTGTTAGGTCATGTTAGCTCGGCTCCAAATTTTGATTTTAAGAATGTATTTGTAAATGTTAAGTCTATGTAGATTCATGACTTTCGATTTATTTATTTTATTTATTATTTTGGAACTACTAAGATCAATAACTGCTTTAGAGGTATTTTTCATTGTTTGTTCATGTCAACTAATATGCAGTAATTAACTAATGTTAGCAAATGGAACCTTATTGTAAAGTACTATCACACCTCTTAACCTTGACAAAATAGCAACACACAGCTTTCAGTGCCTTATTGTTTAATATAATGGAGAAGATTGCAAACAGTGTTTTTTTTTTTTTTTTTTTTTCATGCACAATCCAAGACCACTGGTTCCAATCTTCTCAGGTGTTAAAAAACTCAAGGGTAACAGAGCGAAGGGAGTCTTAACGAATCAAACTGACAAAAAATGAGAAATGAGGGAACTGTGGGGCTGATGATGCAGAGTGCAGACATGTGAGGATGGAGACCCCTCACCTCTCCCCCACTTACCCTCAGTAAGAGGGTCCCTCTCGGTCTCTCTCGTCTAGCCCTCAAAACACTACTGAAAACAAATCACCTCACCGAGCACTTCTTTTTAAATCGTTATATAAAATTCAACACTTGGAATTTGCCCGAAAGGTTTAATTTTCCGCTCATTAAAAGAAACTTAAACTAAAGAGAGGGACTTAACATTTTACAGCACCTCTGTCTAATGATAATCACAGGTGTGGTTATCTTTAATGCTCAAATCCTTTTTCCAAATGATTTCCGTAGAGGTTTGGCTATGGGATGTGGAGAAATGAGAGGAGGGAAGGGGGATTCCTGGGCGCTGGCAGTGCCAAGCACACAGGAAATATGCCACGGCAGGAGCAGTGCCTCTGAAATTAATAAAACTCACACACAACACCACACCACACACACAACACACACACACACACACAAACACACACACAACACACACACACACACACACACAACCCACACTGTGGCACACGGGAAGCAGATGCTAATGTGGCCAGCAGACAGTTTATTTTCTTTCAAATGATTCAAAAAGACAAAAATATACTCTCATCAAGAGGACTAATTATTCAAACACTGTGAGACAATGAGAGAAGGAAAAGATTAATAAAGGGAGCTGAAGCATGTGTGTGGATTATCAATTACCGTAATCACTATTTTTATCTTGTTCTCCAGGAAAAATATTTAAAGATCTTTAAAATAAGAACTCGAGAAGTAAAATTGCATAACATAATAAACTAGCATAAGATGCTAAGATAATCATTGTCTGATAATCGAGAATGTAATCGTTATGTTTATTTTACCTACCCAGTGGCAGGCCAAGGAAACTTTTTCTGCATTTCCTTTGCTGATTTTAGTGAAAAATCTGCGGAAGTTTGTGCAATGGGTTTAATTTTGGTAATGTGTGTTGAAATTAAGAGTGCTAGACCTTTACCAGTAGATAATAGTTAGACATAATTAATATGCCAAAATATTTAATAAACAAACACTGAACGAGAGGTAAAATGAATGCTATATATAATCTCAAAAATGTCTAAATGTCTTATGCAATATATAAGTTTAGAATTTTTTAAATAAAAAAACAAGAGAATACTGATTAAGTATATGATTTTGTGTATCAACTGCATTATTACACTTTTAAACACACACACACACACACACACACACACACACACAACACCACACAACACAACAGATCTCTGGACTAAGATCCCACTGAACCAGACTGTCCGGGACCCGTCCCGTGGCCTCTGTTTGGCCCTATTGACAATACAAAGTTTCGTGGCGCAGTACCGCTTTTAAATTGCTTTTCGGATTTGAACACGAGCCACTGAACCAAAGCCCATAGAAAGTGGAATATTTCACAAAAACCCACAAAAGTATTTTCTTTGGCTCTCCTGGCCTATGAACGCCAACTTTAACAAGGTTAATGATAAAGACATCTGTAACAATAACTGGAAGTAATATTCATACATCATAAAATATGCTTCCCTTTCATGTGTGTTTTTGTGTAGGTTTGGAACGTGCAACTATTTCATAATTAATGAATCAAAACATGCCACGGCGGGTCACCGGGGGCAGGCGGAGTGATCCGTCAGACGGGTGTTTGCACAACTGCAGCGCAAACATGCTGGGAAGAGAAGTCCCGCCACCTTCACGAGTCACACAGCTAGTGCTAATGCGATGCTAGGCGCTCACAGGGTTTGAAAAGGGAGGAGATGGATATGCCTGAGAAAGTCTTTCCATCTCAAGGCCTCTGAGCAAGGACTGAGCAAATGGGGCTGATCAAATCCTGGATTTCGGACCTGGGCAGGAATTAAGAGGGCATAATAATGCAAAACACTGACAAAATGCTATGCAAGAGGGACAAAATGGCTAGTTGAGAAGTCCAATTTCATAAGGCAAAGATGTAGATGAAAACATGCATCGAATTATCAAAGTAGATGTATATAGTCAACAAAAAATGTTAATTCAAAGGCTGATACCGATACTGAGATTACAGTGTTGCTGGTGTCCAATATAATGCTGATATATACATTACCAAATGCAAATGTTGCCTAAATGAAATGACCACCTATTTCACATAATATTTTCTCAAAGTGCACCAAATTTAGTACAAGTTGATGCAAACGGCTGATGATCATCTCCAAAACCTACATATCGGACTATCACTGCTTCGTAAGTCATAAAATGTGAGCACATTCTTCAAAAACTGCATACTCTAAAATAGCGAAATTATTAATCTCAAAGATTGGGAGTTCATTAAATCAATAGAAAGCACTGAAAT
>JADLZN010009329.1:0-29908 GCA_018155175.1 Sinocyclocheilus anophthalmus | reverse complement strand
GGGGTAATGGTTGTTGCATATTAAAATATACTAAAATAGAAAACCGTTGTGATTTAATATTTCCCAATATTACAGTTTTTACTGTAATTATGTATTTTATTTTTTTTTTTAGTTGGTTGGTACAGAAGGTCTATTTCACAACCTTTGGATAGGTAGTATATACATTTTTACAGTTTTGATTATTTAGACTTGCTTGATTTTTTTTTTTTTTTTTTGTTTTAACATTTGTCCAAGATCTTAAATGCGGTACCAGTATGCGCGGTACAGTACAGCACAGTATGATACACCCTAACATAATATATTATAACAAAATCTGTTTACAGTCTGGTCCAAAGAATTGTGGGATTGATTTTGAGTATATGCTTATATACTAATGTCTCACCTGTTCATGTTGTGACAGTAATTGCAGTTTTTACAGTAAAGACTGGCCCACATCAGTCATCTAACCTGATATTAAGCTGTGAGAACATCTAATGGAGGGTTTGAATCATTTAATAACTATCTGTGTCAGTAAGAGCTTTAGTGTGAAACTGTGAATGAGAGAACTGCTTTAGGTGTGACTGATTGCATGCAAACGGTGACATCTTTAAAGTGCATCATAAAAAAAAGATATTAGAACTTTAGGTACTTTATTTATAACTTAAAAATTTCCATTTGTCTAGACACTTCTGCCTCCATTATGCTTATTTGTGACCCTGGAGCACAAAACCATTCATAAGTAGCATGGGTATATTTGTAGTCAAGATTACATTGTATGGGTCAAAATTATTGATTTTTCTTTTATGCCAAAATCATTAGGATATTAAGTAAAGAACATGTTCCATAAAGATATTTTGTAAATTTCCTACTGTAAATATATTAAAACTTAATTTTTGATTAATAATATGCACTGCTAAGAACTTCATTTGCACCCTCAGATTACAATTTCAAATAGTGTATCCGGCCAAATATGGTCTATCCTAAAAACCATAATTAATGGAAAGGTTATTTATTCAGCTTTCAGATGATGTGTAAATCTCAATTTTAAAAAAATTGACCCTTTTTTTTTGTGGTCCAGGGTCACATTTTATTCTTTCGCTATATTTTTTCTATTTCTGTTTGTCTTCCTCAGGGGGAAGTTTGCAGTGGTGAAGAGGTGTGCGGAAAAGGCCACAGGGAAAGTCTTCGCTGCAAAGTTCATCAAGAAGCGGCGACGAGGTCGCGACTGCAGGGCGGAGGTCGTTCATGAGATCGCTGTTTTAGAGGCGGCAAAGAACAACCCTCGTGTGGTGAACCTGCACTCTGTATATGAGACCGATCATGACCTCGTTCTAATGCTGGAATAGTGAGTGATGTGATTTGATATATCAATTGTACGCCCAGTTCACGGAACAATTGTTGAGCTCAGTACTAAGAATAACTGTGAATGTGTTTGTGCGCAAGTGCGGCGGGTGGTGAGATATTTGACCACTGTGTGTCAGAGGAGCTGCTGCCCGAAGGTCAGATCACCCGTCTGATCCGACAGATGCTTGAGGGAATTCACCTACTGCACCAGAGCAGCGTGGTCCACCTGGACTTAAAGGTCAGATGCACGGCTGCCTTCAACACCTTCATTGGACACATTTTGAATGAGATGATCTATATTTCTTCTAAGGTACACTAGTTTTATTTATTATTGAGACAATGTTTTTCTTTCATTCAGCCCCAGAATATTCTCCTGACAAGCCTGAGCCCATTGGGGGATATAAAGATAGTGGATTTTGGCTTGGCCCGCAGGTTGGGCTCTGCTGGGGAGCTCAGAGAGATTCTGGGAACCCCTGAGTATGTCGGTAAGGCTTATTCAGTGGCATTCATCTTCAAATTCACACATATCTCTGTATTCATGGGCTCATCACAACAGAAGAGTTCATGCTCAGTGAAAATGATGTATATAGTGATTTTTGTTTATTTGTTTGTTTTAATGATATATCCAGCCCCTGAGATCTTGAACTATGAACCAATCACCACAGCAACAGACCTCTGGTGAGTCTTAATCTTTTTCAACATACAAGGTTCCCACAGGGTCATATCCAGACCTGGAAAAGTCATGGGACATTAATAAAATTGTAGAAGGTCATGGAAATTCCAATGGTCATTAGACAGTTTTCTATTTATACTCTGAATGTAGTGAAAAGTCTGGCCATCACATGCTTATACCATATTCTGCCAAGTAAAGAAACAAAATATACTACTGTTCAAAAGTTTGGCGTCAGTAAAAATATTTTTAAACATTTTTAAAGATTTCTCTTGTGCTCCCCAAGACTGTATTTAAAAATACAGTGAAACCATTATATATTGTGGAATATTATTACCATTTAAAATAACTTTTTTCTATTAGAATATATTTTAAAATTTAATTTATTCCTGTGATGGTAAATCCTGAATTTTCAGCAGCCATTACTCCAAAATCTTTAGTGTCACATGATTCTCCACAAATCATTCTAATATACTGATTTGGGGCTCAAGAAACATTTCTCATTATTATCAATGTAGCTTATTTATTCAAAATGAGCTAGAATGTCGTAAGCTAAAATGTGCCTCGAAACCATCTAAAACCAGCCAATAGACCAGCATGATCAGGCAGGGAGATGCGAGACTAGAAAACCAGCTGAGGTAGCAGCAGGATGGTCTGATACTAGAGGCAAAACACTTTGTGCTAACAAGGGATATTTCATGTTTGGTGTCATATGTTGTTGTTTAAGCTGGTTTTTAACTGATTGTGTGTCTGTTGATATTAGGAGTGTGGGCGTGATCACCTATATGCTGGTGACAGGAGAGTCTCCCTTCGCTGGCGAGGATAAACAGGAGACCTTCCTAAATGTATCCCAGGTGAACGTGGACTACAGCAGAGAGGCTTTCTCAAGAGTGTCTGAACTGGCTGTCGACTTCGTCCAGAAACTGCTGGTCAAAGCACCAGAGTGAGTCTGCCCTTGCGACTCTGATTTCAGACAGTTAGAGGAAGTGAAGCTTGTTTGCCAAGCTCAGTGCTGCGCAATATAATGTAAGCTAGTGCTTCTAGATGAAGAGTCATATGATAAGTGCTATGGGAAACTCTTTCCCACTTACAGAGCGGTAATTATTCAGGGTCATACAAATTTTATTATGCAAAACATAGTTTCAGAAATGAAGTAATTTCAACAGGCTTACAAATTAACTTGTCCAATGATCACTCTTATATGGCTCAAAGTTCTTCCAGAATATTGACTTTCCCCATTGCCATAGATTATATAACCATTGGTTATCACGAAGTATAAAGTCCAGGTTTCATTTTCTTTTCATTTGTCTTCAGACATTCACACATTTGCAGAAAACATTTAAGCCTGAAAGCAACTGAGATTAAATGAGGTCAGACTGTTAAGCAAAAATGGCAGCAAAAAGTTTGGTATGGTAGATTTCCACTTGCTGTCATAAACTAATTAATGTACTTTGGTTTTATTACTACTCTTTACTGTTTCAGCATAATAGTATCAGAATGTTTTCCATTCAGCCACATATCAAAGTCCTTTACGTGATTTCTCCCCTGCTTTATCAGGGATCGTCCCAGTGCAGCCGATTGCATGACCCATCCCTGGCTGTGGCTCCATTGTCCAGGTTCTGATCCGATCCCCGTGACCCCACGCACTCCCCGGGAAAGGAGTTTCGGTGGGAAGTGGTCCGCGCCACCCGAGGATCCCGAAGACAAGGAGAACATTCTGGACTCACCGCATTCCAAGAGGTTTCGTTTTGAGGAGGGCATGTCAGCCACGGGCGACGGAGACCACTTGTGCTGATCCGAAAGGGAAACGCACTTGCACTGAATAGCATTTTTGGTCCGTTTTGTTGGCCCCCACACAGCACCAGCAAACACGCTTCTGTCCTAATGCCGTTTTCAATATCCTTTGGCCAACCAAAGATGATTTTATTTTACAAAAGGGCCCAATCTAGTGTAATGTTAATATTATAATAGTGAGAATCTAAATATCTATGTTGCTGTCCTGTCTCAAGATGCCTTTTCCTGCCATCTTTGGATTTGAAATGATTCATTTGAATATTTTAATTGCCATTCAGTATCGATTTAATTTTCTGCTGATCTCAGCCCATGTTATTCTCAACACTATTTCCATTACTGCACTTTGAAAAAGACACGCTCGAGAGCTTTAATTCTGCTTTAATGAAGGATGAGAGTGTCTGAGCACACTAAAGAGTCTCTTTGCTCTTTGTGTCTCAACATCAGAAAGAGTTTGTATGATTAGACCCTGTTAATTCAAAAACACCTAGTGCGATGGTCTGTTAGAAAGGTTCAGTGCAGGAATGCTCTCGGTGAATGGCTGTGTGTTTGTCTTACATTCTCTTCTTTCTTGTGACATTGACACATTAGAAAGTCAATTTCTAATGAAAAAATTGACTCCATAAAAATATGACTCAACTCAAACACGCACAACACACCCTGGATAACACAAATATGTGTTTGTATTGGTCACAGATCTTCCTCTTAGATAATGACTAAAGGAATGCAGGAAAGCACTTAAACCTTCTATTATATGTGTTTGTGTCACTGAAATAAGGGAAAATATTTTTAACCACTTTAAATTTAGTAAATCAACTGTATCGGTTTTAAAATTATTTTTGTTTTAAATATTTCCTTTTTTATTGCCAATTTATTGTAAAATAAACTATTATTAAGCAACATTCTAGCATTTCCCCATGGCAGGCGCCTAGTATCTCAATGCCTGTTATGGTCTATGATATACATAATCTTGAAATGACAGTTTTTATCTATGCACCAATCTGAGGTAACTCAGGGGTTTTGTTACCTTTTTTTGTACAGGTGTTTCTAAGCTAATGCTGTTAACTGATGGAGGTTTCAGTCTTCGTTCATTCCGAGTCTTGTTCTCAGGGTTAGCTGTAACTGCACAGTTTACCAGTGTATATTTCTCGAGTGCCTTTGTGTGCATTTTTTATATGCTTGAGCCGAACAACCCGACTTGATCTTCTGTAATACCGGTGCAGCACATTTCTGTGGATATATTATTGTTAATGTTTATCCTGTTTTAATTGAGATACTGGTAGACCCTTTAAACTGATGGCCTGTTGTATTTAACTTAAATTATTTCTATGTGCTTTTGGTCATGGAGATGTATATGTATTCAGTGGGATTTAGAAAGGAAAACAGTTATAAGTTATATTTTTGGTCTTGGATTAAGTAGGGCATGAAAAGATGGGTTATCAAAGATGGCTGTTATTGTCAAATTTATATGGTTATGTTCGGATGGTGAAGTATGTTTGGCTGTGATGAAAGTACAGGGTGTGAATTCTGGAATGAAGGCAAATGAATGTTAGAATATTGTGGTGGAAAGTCGTCTGCACATCAGAAAGTGTGTAGTAATGCAACAAATACAACTAGATCAGCTTAAGCTTTATTGGTGTACTATTTTGTTGAGTGGCTGTTAGAACTGGAAATGTTAGTATTGCAGAATTCAGTCTTAAGGTCGTGCCCTTCGGTTATTGTTCTCAGTTTAAAGAGGTGTGAAGAGCTCATGTGTGTTTGTGTGCTCAGGGCCTTACGGTTTCCCAGAGATGTCACCAGTCTGCAATCATAATAGGGCTATTGTCTCCTAAGACGAGAGGCTCTTGTCACGGTCGTGTGCTCACTGTATGCTGTCATCTTAAAGGAAAACTTGAATCTATTCCTTGCCTGGGAAACAGCCTCAATAATGTTTAAGGGCCGTGAGGTATTTGAAGCTGGAATTCAATAGAGAATAGACCAGGCTTTGGAGAGCATTTCTGAGCAGTCACTGTGGCATTTGCAGAAAGCTTGTGACAAACTTTGTAAGGACACTTAAGGGATAAACTTTCTCGATTCTCTTTCTATCTTAGGCAGGATTAGTGAAAACTGATAATTGAAGATACTTCATTTCATGATGAAAACTGTATTTTGAGTTATATGTGCTAGAATAAATGATGCTCAAATTCTAATAAAGCCATTGGCAGTCTAGAGTTGTAAAGGATGTACCCTTAATATATTATGTATGTTGTTGATTTATGACTCATAACAAACATTTTAAATTTTGTTTTTAAAGTAAGACAACATCCCTCATACAACGCCATTGATTTATTTAAAATTTCCTAGCTCTGACATGTCAGACTTGAATAAATTCTTATACTTCTGAAATGCGTCATCTGACTAATTTTCCATGCTAATAATAATAAAAATGTTAAGCAAACTGCCTTTCACTAAGTTCAAGGATATAGAGTATTTATCTATCTATATCCAAGGATAAAGAGTAGGAGAAAGAGTATTTTTATGCTTTGTCAAACTAATCCAATCTAACACACACACACATATATATATATATATATATATATAGGATTTTAGTGCTGTAACAATGATTCTTCACACCAAACTAAAAAGTTTGTGTTGGCATAATGCTGTTCTGTGTATATTTAAGTAGATATAAATACCCACACATATGTATATATTTGAAATATGTATGTATATATATTATATATTTATATGAATTAAATATATTATAAAAATAAAAAATTTCTGAACTATATGCATGCAGTGTTGTATTATATATACAATAATAGACACAGTACACATCCTATCTTATGTAAACAAAAAATGTTATTTGGAGCAATTAAGTTTGGACCGCATAATTCATATATTATATATATGTGTGTGTGTGTCTGTGTGTGTGTGTGTGGGTGTGGTGTGGGTGTGTGTGAATGTTGTACCTTTTCCTTACTCTCAGGTCACCTTGAATTGCTTATTTAAATTAATATTAAAATCTATACATTATTTTCTAAAATTTTTAAACAGATCACTCAAATATTTCAACATTTTTATTGAATTACATCAGCCTGGAATGACTATGAAGCAGGAAGTACATTCATCGCATTACATTGAGGATATTGCAAAATCAACATTTCATGTAATACAATGTATTCAAGAGAACAATCCAAATAAAGTGCGCCACCTAGTCTTCTGAGATTCAATACTGGAATCGTTTTAGATGCTAACCATCAAGCAGTCAATAAAACATTTCACTACAAGTCAGTAAATAAAATTTTTTAAATTTGTTTTTTTCATCTGACCAAAAAATATTTTCTGTACATTTGATTCTAATGGAAGATCCTTAGATTTTTTTTTATTTGATTATCAAATCAAATAAACACCAAATATAGAACATGAACATCTGATAAATCCACTGATGTAAGACTATATGCTTAAGCAGGACTCCTAAAGAAAATATACGTATTTTTTTTTCATTCAAGAGTATCCATACGTAATAACGGATACATACTTGAACAAAAATCCATGCTTTTTAATTTAACAACATAAATGTATTATTAATAAGCACTTTCAGATTTCTCTTGGTTTTTTCTATGCTGTGGGAAATGAGAGCCCTTTGAATATAAGGGAGGTGATGATTTTACAAGCATATCTGCATTCCAAACAGACTATGTAAAATAAATATCATACTATATCACAGAGCTGGTGTAGTTAGACAGGCAACGAATAAGGCTTAATGTCAGGCAGCTTTTACAAGGTTGGTCATTAAGCTTCAGTCTTCTCTTGGATTTTATGAGTGTTTTGTAGGCAGCATACAGTTATTCTTTCAAAGCCTGGAAACCCAAAGCTTTTGACTAACTGATATATCAGTGCAATACAAAGCTGTCTGCTCTGAAAAGAATACATTCCATGTTAAGACTTGTGAAAGCACAGATCAAGAACAGTCAGAATTCCTGAATCACCCGGAAGTGATTCTCGATGGATGCCGGCTCATCCTCAAAGTGCAGTTTCTGGCTAAGACAAGCACCCAGATCCTCCAGAGTCTTTATAAAGTGGCGGTGCTCTCGCCCAACCCACGCCCTCATTGGGTCGCATACCTCATATGGAGTGACATGGGCATGGATAGCCACCCCACTGGAGGCCAGCTCACCCAGAGCACACTTATCGGTCACCCACGTCTCACTGCCACCAGGGTGTCCTCCATCCAGCCAGTACATATCTGAAACGCTGTCCAGAAACAGCCTCAGTTCTGGATCTGCTCGCACTCCAGCCAGCTCATACACTATCTGATTGAGAACAACGCATCCTTTACTGAAGCCCACTATGGTGAGGGTGAAACCTGCAGGCAGGGGGCCAGGGGTGGATGTACCACTAAGAGGGGGTAAAGGGTTTGGGAGGCCAGCCCGCTGCATGCTGTGACCCAGGAGTGCCCTCAGGTGGCGAACGGCTCCATAGTCTGGAGTGTGTTCTGGTGCTCCAAATAGGTTGCTCTCTACAAAGTTCTGATAGCAGCTGAACTTGTGTAGGTACATTCGGGATGCACGGATGACCCAGATATGGCAACCAGGGAAGCGTTGGCTCAGGGTGAGGGTGACACGCTCCAGACTCCAGGACTGCCATGGGGCAGCATCAGGCTGGAGAGCCATTTCCTGCTGAAAGTTCTGCATGGTGGATGAGAATGAGAAAGTTGCATATGAAAAGGGGATGAATAGTCAAGTTTAACAAACTCAGTCCTAGCATATATATACTGTATACTATATATATGAAACAAACTCACTGTACCAAGGAATTTGACTTTTCGTAATTGCTGTTTTTTTTCTTTTTAGATCGCATTTTCGGAGAATTGAGAGCCATTTCTCACCGATTTAAATTGTACAGATGCACCTGGACATAATGAGAAAATTTTATTCACTATAGTAATTTCCACGACTTCTGAAAATCTATCAATTTCTATGAACGCACCATTTTAAATTCCAAAATTTGTGTTTACACAATTCAGGTATATTTAAGGTTTTACTAACATTCGCCTCGAAGAAAATAGCAGGACTACATGTGCATGACTTTTCATTTATCTAAAAAAAAAAAGTTCCTTTTAATCAGACATATGATGAAATTTAAGCTGAAAATTAAGCTTTGCCACCACAGTAATAACGTACATTTTAAAATATCTTAATATAGAAAACAATTATTTTAAATTGTAATTATATTTTGCAATGTTACTGTTATTACTGTATTTTTTTTGTAAATACAGTCTTGGTGAGCATAAAAGACCTTTTTTCCCCCCTCAGAAACATTACCAACCATTTTTTACGTTTTCATTTCTCAAAATAAAGGCTTAACCAGAATATAAACTTGGAAAATAATGTGCATGTGATATGTGAACAATAAAATATGAGCATCACTCCCAAGTCTAAAGGAATTCAGAAATCCTCAGAAACCTGGCATATGTGCGATAACTAAACAGACTTCTGCAGAATGTGTCCTGGGCCTGTTTTCAATGTCTAAAGAAAAACTACATTCAGAGATCCAACCCAGTCGCAACAGAAGCTAAACTGTATCAAATGACTTTAGTGAATAATCAAAGAGGTGTTTTACAGGGGGTCCACAGTTTAGTACACAGTCTTTTTTTTTTTTTTTTTTTACAAACTAGCAATAGGCATATTTTGGATCAAATCAAAAACTGTGTAAACAATATCTAATTCCTGACTATGTTGAGCTCTTTCCTAATAATTATTGATTAAAAGGCCATTAAAAGCAGGGCATGCAGTCAGTGCTACTGAAGACATGCATGCACCAACCTGAATGTCTCCAGGAAAGAAGACTACGTGATCGTTTCCTTGCTGCAGGTCCTCTGTTTCGTTGTCGCATCGTCTCTGCGTTTCCGTGACAGGTCTTAGGAGCAGAACATCATTTAGGCGGTTTTGATCGTAACCGGGGACTGAAGTCAGGCGGCGCAGCGCGGGCGCAGCAGCAGAGGTCCCGGGCCCGCACAGCCCCGCCGCGGCGGTCATCTTCCTCGCTATAGCAGCTAGCGATAAACAAGCCACAACTGATCGGATACTTCCCATAAGCAAAAGGATTATGTAGCGGCGACTGCGCGACCTGCAGCGTTAAGACTGAAAGCATCACTGCAAAACCAGAGCAAAGAATAACGCCGCATGATCCGAACTAATCCGGTGCCCATTCAGCCGTTAAACTTGAAGCGTAAAATAGTTCAGGATAATGAAATACGTATGGCGTATAATTTGTTGATATCAAACGCCGCCGAGTGGCATTTACTGGAGCCTCAAACTGTGACAACGATGCGCATGCGCGGAGTCCAGACGCGTTCGTCAACAGCGGCAGCGCCGATACATAACGCATTTGGATTGACTGCTTGACTAGAACACTGTAGTGATTAATGCGGCACAACTATATTTAATATACTGTCCCAAAAGTCATATTCTTTTTAAACTTCAGGAGGTGGAATCTTGACAGGAATCCTGACTCTTGTCGGTTCGATCGGTTCTTTTGAACAATTCGCGTCAAAGAATCGGTTCAAAAACGGATTCAGCGATTTACAATATGCGTCATACTGTCCCTGATTCTGGCGAGAAATATTACAGGCACTAATGTTCTACAGGCACTGCTTTATTAGTTATTTATTATGCTTTATGTGTCAATTTGCTGCAGCCATTGTTCAGCTAATAAAACCCTAATAAAAAGTCCCTTTGGACCCAAACATTATACTTAAATTCATTTTATTATCTCTTTGTTAGACACGTTAAAATATAATTATATTCATAACAGATTTGTTTGCGTGCGTTTTATTTATTCAGTTTTCCGTTCAGACCGGTTTTGTGAAACGATTCAACTGATTTATTGAACAGTTTCGACTCAGCGATTCGTTCATTGCTAGCGCTAGCGGAAACCTCTGGGACTGAGCAAGAGCACGTGAGCTGCTCTGGAGTTTAACGCCTTCAAGTAACATATTGTCCATGAAAAATAAGTACGAAGTTTGTTTGTCAGTCAGTTAGCAAAAATATCTGTAAATTATCTATTCTGCCTGTTTGTAGTAGCTACGAGCATGCTAAACTTTGGACTGTTAGACAGAAACTGATCAATATAGTGTTGTCCAGCGTTTATCAACTTACACAACACTTCAAACATGAAAGTTAATTTCGTCGTGAAGATTAGTTAAACAAATAGAATTTAAATGCTCATGACATTTCTGTCAACTAATTTAAAAATCCCCCACTTTATCTGTTAAACATTAGTCAATGTTGTTAAGTAAGGTTATAAAGTGTTACAGAAAATGTAGCGTCCCTGGGTTGGGGTCTGTGGGCCAGTAAAGGTGTAAAGTATTTCTGCTTTCTTGAGGGATGTCCTGCTCTTGGTCTACGGCTGGTTGCATGTCTCCTGAAAATCTCGGAAGCTCAGAGAAGAGACCTGGTGGAGACCGGGGATAAGATAAGCCATCACTGACACACACGGTTCTGTGGGGGAGGAGACGGAAGAAAATGTGCCTTTAATTACTTTCAGATGAATTCAAAATGGTTATTAAACTGAAGTCAATGGGATTATTTTTGTTCCATGTCATTGCACTGAGTTGTGTCAAAACTGTCTGGATCTGTCCTTCATTAGGAAAAAAGCGTGAAGGCATCACAGTGCTAAACATCTTCAATGATGTTGACTACAACCGCTCTGTCATCACTATTGTTGCAAGCATTGACCTAATAAGTGAGTTGCCTGATCGTCCTTCCAGACGTTTGAATAAATGTCCAGTTGCGAGAACAATTGCTTTGTAGCTAATTGTACAAAAGAGGCCATTCTTTATTGTCGTCCATTTTAGGGGAGGCTGTGCTGTCGGCTTGTGAGCGCGCATGCTCTCTGATTGACATGAATGTCCATGAGGGCATCCACCCATGCATGGGTGCAGTGGATCTGGTGCCTCTCTATCCACTGGGGGAGGAGGTGGGCCTTGAGGATTGTGGAAAATTGGCCCAGGGTATGTGGCCATGCATGCAAACAAGACATTTAAATGCATCTCCAGGTTGCAAAGTATAAAAACAGTTACAATGTAGTTTTAAAGTATACATAAAATAGAAAAAAACAGCACAAACATCATTAGTTATTTTGGGGTCAACATTGCATTATTGATAGGGACCCATTATTATTATTTTTAGAATTTAGATTCGTGTCAGTGTGAATATGTCAAGTAATTTTTATTATATGTACCTTAAAGTTTAAGCACTGCTGTTTTCTTTCTTTGTGTAGCATTAGCCACGGCTCTAACGGAACGAGTCACAGGTACCAGTGTCTTTTTGTTTGGCTGGGCTGATTCTCCTCAGCGTCGAGGTCTGGCTAAGAGGAGAAAGGAGATTGGCTGGTTCAAAAAGGTCTTGGATATGTCAACCATCCAGCCAGATGTAGGACCACAGCCCACAAGGAAATATGGGGGTCCAGTAACGTTTTTTTTAAAGTGTTAGTTCACCCAAAAATGAAAATTAGCCAATGAATTACTCACCCTCAAGGTATCCTAGGTGTATATGATCGTATATGACGAATCCAGTCGGAGTTACATTAAAAATTGACTTGATCTTCCAAGCTGTTTAATGGCAGTCAGTGGGTGTTGCAGTTCATCAGTTCAAAAGAAGTGAATAAAGGGCATCCATCCATAATAAAAAGTGCCTCCCATGGCTCTGGGGGGTGAACAAAGGCATCCTCTAACGAATCGATGCGTTTTTGTAAGAAAAAAAAAACATATTTAAAACGTAATAATCAATTTAAACTAGCTTGCGCTCACTGTTGTAAACAAAAGCAGTTCCGGGCGGATGACGTATAAAGTCGGCTTTGCGCATGCGCCGCTCAGAAATGACAAATGCGGAAACGCAGGGGAGAGATCAAAACAAAACAACGGTCACGAATTAGAAGTACAAAACGAGGATTTCGATATAAGCCAAGAGGAGACTGGTTTTCCTTTGCTAAAGTAAGGAAACTTGGCTCCTGTAAACAAATGTTGGCTTTCACCGAGACTCGCCGGCCATGCGCAACGCCGACATCTGACGTCATCCTGCCAGAGTGACTTCCATGTACACTGTTGGTGCAAGCTCATTAAAGTGATTAGTCCGTTGACTATGAAATTTTTCTTACAAAAATTCATCGATTCGCTACAGGAGGCCTTTGGTCACCCTCCGGAATTAGCATAAATGAAACATGCAGGTAGATTTTGCATCACAATAAATTAACAGACCACAACAGTTGGGTTCCAGAAGTAATAATCTATTGTATTTTCTCCAAGAATGGGACAAGTTTTTAATGGATAGTATATGCTTTTGTTTTAACTATCAGCATAATATCTTAAAAAAAAAAAAAAAACTACTTAACAAAATAATACTATTTAATAGCTAAATTCCAAGTGATTGGACTATTTTTTTTATATTTGGGTATACATGAATAGTTTGCAATATGTGTTTTGTAAAGCTTTTTTTTATTAACAGGTTTAATTCAGGCCTTTTTGACCTTATTGGGGTTTTTTGGTTTTGGCACGACATGAGGGTTGTAAATGATGACATTTTTGAGTGAGCTATCCCTTTAAGAGAGTGTTTCAATTATTTGAATTACTATTTGAACCCTCAAATAAAACAAATAACAGTTATCTAATCTGCAGGTGTTGGAGCCAGCCCCTATGTCATGAATTGTAACGTGACCATCGATACCCAGGATCTGGCCGTGGGACGAATTGTGGCTTCAGCAATCCGTGAATCCAGTCCTAGCGGTATCCCTGGAGTTCAGGTCATGGCTCTACCACATGCAGGTGCTGTGGAGATCGCTTGTAATGTAGAGAGTTTTCAAGGTGGTCCTCCGTCTTTATCTTATGGTGAGGAAAAATGGCCAAGCTTTACCATTGGAGGGCAAAACTTCTGCCATGCTCCAGCCTCACTAATCACAGCACGAGTAGCAGAACTGGCTAGACACCATGGTGTGGCCATCAAGGGTACGGCCCTGGTGGGCTTTACCCCACGTGAGTGCCAGAGACTGGCAGAGGGAGCACTCTCAAATGGCATTGCAGAGTTCTGGAAAGAGCTGCAGCGTGTGCACATGTGAACAAGCCAAAAGCTTTCACTTCTGTGCTAAATTGCAGACCAATCAATGGTTAATTAGAGGGCATTGATTGAGCCATCAACAACTTGCCTGTTTGTTTACAAAAACAGTGCTTAAAGGTATAGTTCAGCCAAAAATGAAAAAATCTGTCATCATTTACTCACCATCATGTCACTCCAAATCTATCTGTCTTATTGTTCTTCTGTGGAACACAAAAAAATAATTTTAGGAACAGTGGTAACCATAAACTGTGTAAACAAACCAAAAATTGTGTAGACAAAAACACTGGGACATTTTTCCAAATATCTCCTTTAGAGTTCTACAGAAGAAAGTAATGCAAGTATGGAATGACATGAGGGTAAGTAAATAATGACAATTTTCATTCTAGTATCATTTTGGTTACCATGTGATTCAATTCGTAAGTCACTCAAAAGCCTGAAACGCCTGATTAATGATGCTTTTTATCTAATGTTTTGTGTCAGTTTAAGTTGATGAAAAAAGCCCACATTCTGGGTATAATTAAGTTTTGCTCAAATAGGACAAGCACAGTCATGCTTGGAGTAACTATATTATATAGAGTGCCTTATATGTTAATGGGTAACATGTAACATGGATATATTTTTAATTCCTGCATTTGAAGCAGTTCTGTGTATGAATGTAAAGGTTTTAATGCCATAATATGGGTTCATTAACCGTACTTATTCATCACATGATGTTCTGCTCATAGGTGTATATAATTATACAAAGGGTAATTAGGCCAGGGCAGTTTGACTACCCCTCGATGATCTCATTTGGAGAGTTAGGGATGTCAGATCTGGGACAGTTAGGTGATTTAGTGCTTGAGGGAGGAAGCCTTTCCTATTGCTCACATACTAGATTACACATACTATTACAAAAATGCATTGGAAGAATATCAGGGCTAGCAAGTACAGACAACAACAGGAACTCTAATTTCACAAGCTGCTAAAGATTGACTAAAGTGATATTTTTCAGAGGAACAAGAATTCCGATAAACATGTTTTCAAAACATTCACACAAGTTTGTGCTTGACTGAGCGGATTATAAAACCTAAGCATGGGATTCCTGACCTTACAGTTATGCTTCCATCTGGAAGAGAAATATACTGTCAAACAGAGACAGTCTTATGCACAAAGATGGTCAAATTAAATGTGATGTGGTGCTTTAAACATAAGATTCCATCTGTTTTTTTCTCTCACCTGTAAACATTGCACTTGCTGCACCAGTGTTGTCAAAAATCAAAAACGGTCTAGATGGCACAGAAAATAAAGTCTTGGGGACAGTAAACACTAATTACATACACTTCCTCTGAATTCAGGCAATCCACATTTGGTACCGCTTTAAAAGAGGAAGGGACACTAAGCCGCCGCGAATATTACTGAAGCCACAAATTGACTCATGAGGTGCTTGCCGTGGCACGGACCAGTTTATATGATAATGATATAGCTTCCCGAACAGGTCCTCAAATCTTGCCCTGGGAGGGCCAATGCGCTGCAACCTGATCAAACTCACCTACCTGTGTTTTCTAATGATCCTGAGGACATTGATTAGCATGCTCAGGTGTGATTAGGGTTAGAGCTAAACTCTAAACAGGAAAATGGATCTTGTGGGCCAGATTTGAGGAACCCTGCTATAGGATGTAATCACAACTCTATACATCAAAATTGTATAGCCTGTAATCAGATATCAATGCTGTAATGCGCTGACGGTAATCCTCTTTAAAAGTTCAGGATGTTCCAAAAACACACACACAAAATGTAGAACATGCTTGGGTCATTTTCACAAGCATGAATCAAAGTAAATTAAGACAATCATAAAGAAACTCACCATGCCACCAACACAAAAATGGAGTGCATTTTACAGTTATAATCCAGTGTTTTTCTGAACAATAAACCCCTGGCTCATATTTTAGTGCTGCTCACTAACCACAATCACATGAGCTGGCAAAACAAAATATCTAAATGAAAACAATGCTATTGAAATATTAACTATTAAATTACGTATTAGACCATATCTTAATACGGTCACATATTGCACAATCCATATTCAATGAAATTAATTGATCTGGGTCCTACATTGGCACTGGAAATATAAAAACACCCAGTAACATACTTTACCTGGCAGACCGAATGAATATAGTTGACATTCTTTCAACAGACAAAAAAGTTGGGTGCTAGACCAAATATGAAAAATTTCAATCACTCAGGGTCCAAATTTTTTTTTTTTTTTAAACCAGAAGCATTAAACATTCCACCCTGTGCACAAGCAACACTTTGCCTAGATGCATTAGCTTTACTCATGCGGCAAATGTTAAAGTGTATTAAAACTACTGGGCTAATTGAAATAAATGTAGCTGCAGATGTAACATTAAACGTCTGTATAACAGTATAAGAATATTTCAGTGTAGTCACATTGCGCTCTATGAAAGGCAACAGTCTCATTCAATGTAAATGCCACTGAAAAGACCAAGTAGAACAATTACAAGCACAGGGATTAATGTCCCAATATTTTGTTCTTGATTTATTCCTAATTAAATAATCCTAAGCGTTCAATCAAACTATCACCGTTCCTTTCACACGGTCACTTCTGGTAAATTTTTTTTGGCCAAAGGGGTGGGGAACCCATATAATCAATCATCAGTCACTTTGAAGTTCACTCCCCAATTTGCAACAGCAGTTAATCATTCCTGAATCACATGACAATGCATTCACTATAAATTAACAGAAGAAAGTGCATTGAGTGTTCAAGTAGGGTGTATAGTTCAACACATTTAGGGAAAGGAAATAAACAGTGGGCCACTGAACCAGCACTCAATGGGCAAAGTGTGTGCCAACCATTAACTAACAATTTGAATTCTAACCTTTCATGATAAAATCATACTACGCAAATATTGGCGAATGACAAAGCAAAAAGCACAGGTGGTAAAACAGTAGCTGCACCTCGTATCTCTTGATTGGCAGTATTGTTTTGCGTATTGCATGTATGGTTTGTGGAGGGATTTTAGGGAGGAGTGGGAACATGGAAATGGTTTTGCAGTCTCATCTCTTTGAAGCCCTTCTTGGGTCCCTGCCATTGCTAATGGTAACTGTGGGTTTGGGTGGAGCAGGGGGTCCCCCTGCAGTTACTGGGGGTGGTCCATTGCCTGGAACACGCCCATTTGGTCTTCCTGGAGCCCCAAAATTGGGATCCCGAGGCACAGGTGCAGCACTGTTATTGGGAAATACTGGCACAGTACCATTTCCTGTTGGACAAATAGTTAAAGGAAATGTGACTGACTTAACATAACAGACACTGTAATAGGCGTTACAGCAGTTACTCTAGTTGCATCATTAAGCAGACATTTATCAAAAGTAACTTACAGTATGCCAACAGTAGGTACAAACAGGAGCGGGATCGCAGTAAATCAAATTTCTGAGATTGAACCGGCAACCTTTGCTAGCAGATCAGATTCCAACTGCACCACTACTAAATCAGCATTGGTTACCTTAGTACGACAGACTGAGAAGCACTAGCCATATTTGCTTACCTGTCTGCGCAGGAGTACCTGCATTTTGATTTGGTGGAGAATTTCCCCGCTGTTCTTTACCCTATTGAGAGGATGAGAGATAAGACACCATTGTTGACTTTAGTCATAAACCAGCACCTCCTGTTATGCAGTTTAATGGCTCGGTATTTGAATGCGCATCAGCAGCAAACCAAATGTTTGCTTCTGCATAAATTACTTCTACATTCCAATTTATCTGTTCTAAACAAAGACTTTGAAATGAGGTAGAATGCAAAACAAGCCATGTTTTTCCATAATAACAAGCAAATTTAAGCTTGCAAATAACTGAAAGGAAGTATACTCATTGAGGCATCACACTGAGGTGCCATTTTGCATAAACAGGAAGACTGCACTCACCGTCTTGTTCTGCTGGTTAGCTTGTGCTAGCAGCTCTGGATTTGGTTCACTGAAATTAGGAACCTCAGAATACACCATACAGAACCTGTGAAAGACAATACATTATAAAATATGCTTTTAATGACTTTGCATTTACATGTATGCCTTTGGTAGAAGTTTTTATTCCAAGTGACTTGCATTCAAGGTGTACATGTTACCAGTTCATGCATTCCCAGAGAACCAAACATGACCTTGGCATTGCTGGTGCCGTGCTCTCCCGTTTGAGCTACAGAAAAACTTAAAGTGATTGAGGGCTAGGTTTTCATATAACAAAAACACGTGTGTGTGTGTGTGGAGAGAGAATTTCGTGATGATCAATGAGACCATGGCTGAAATTACCAGTGCTCCCACACCTTTTGCCTAGTACATCTGCCACGTTCATGATCAGAACTAACATATACATTTGGATTTTATGCTTTACTCAAACATTTAATCTCACTACAGACCAGGGGTGTCTAATTATGCTCATGGAGGGCCACTTTCATGCAGGCTTTTAAGGCTTTAAATTGGGTTGAAACTAAACAGGAAAGTGATACTCCAAGAACAAGACTGGACACCCATGCTATTGACATTACCATGAATTTTCCAGACTTGTAAAGCAAGAATATTAAAACTGAGATGTAAGGGTTCCCATGACCATGGAAAACCCCAGATGATCTACTCAATGATTCATCCATCACTAGATTCTGGAACCGACACAAGGGTTAATTACCATTCCGGTTTCTCTGTCAAGTGGACATGGTTATTGCCCGATGCTGATAAACCACAACATGATTATATTGCACTTTATATATTGTGAGGCAAGATTTAATACTCACTCTCCTATTTTCTGTAAGTCTCCTCCTCTTCCAGTGTACAGTGTAAGGCACCCCTTCCAGATTGACGCATACCTAGCCAGACAAACATTTCCAAGTTAAAACAAACATCTGTACACAACGCACCATGTTCATAAGCCTTAATTCATATCCATTTATCCGCTGTACACGGTTACCACTTACACTAGTTATCGATGCTGTCTAACAGGATGCTACGCATATTTAGACCATCAATAGCCACACGGGGTTTAAAGCGTCTAAGGTCTAAAAGAACTACACAGACAGACAGGAGGAGGTCCGTACCCTCTCGTAAGGCGGATGATGTCCCCGGGCTGGACGAGGCTGCCCAGCTCATCCCACACAGAGATGGCGATGCTGCCGCTCTTATCCGCCACCCTGCACGAGCGCACCTCGTGCCCGTCCTTTGTCTTCGTCACCCGACCTGCGCGTGCACAGCAAAGTTCAGTCAATTCTCAGCCGTGACAAATCTACTAAAACACACAAATAATTGCGCTACACGAAGGCAGATGCATGAAAAACCAAAGGTACAAGAACAGAGCAACAGAGAGGTCAAGCGCAACGTTAGACATGTTAATCACGAACGTTAGCACGGAGGAATTAGCGCCTCTCATGCTAATAAACGGTCGCGAGGGGCACAGCAGTGAATCCACTTACCGATCTCCAAAACTATAAAGACGATATTAAGGTTTTTCGATCCGGGCTTTACATCTTTAATCAAGATCACAGCTTCGTTGGAGATACTCGACATTTCTGAGAGCTGAGGAGGAGGCTAGCACACCGGCTAGCGAAACCACAGCTGTGTGAGAGGATTTCTTGATCTAAAGCTAAATCTGTGCTCTGAGTGGGTTGCTATATTTGCCAAATAAACTTGACTTGGCAAATAAACTGTTTCCAAGACCCCTTTGGAATGGCTGAGGTGTTTCTAACGTAACATTTGAGGCAGTTTGTTTCCACACTTCAACATCGAGCTAAAAGGAAAGTAAGAGGAAATGTTTCCTCCTCCACGATTAAAACGATTCGTATAAAAACACTCAATTCGTTTTCCAGACAGATATTTTAGACTTCATCCTTTCCTAAACCTAAAAAACGACGACTCCAAGACTTCGCTTCCAAGTCTGTCTCTGCTTAAAATGTCTTAACAGCATCCAGATTGATTTATACCGAGTCACGGTCTTTATGTTAGCCTACACTATCAATACACGACGCCAAATTAACAAATAGCTGTTAAAGTGGACTTTCTTTACATAAACGTGCCGGTTATGTTGCGGGTTACGTTTAAAACCGTGTCAGGGAGTTCAGTCACACACACTGCCGGTCAAACTGAACACTAGCGCGTCTCTTCATTTCACCTTCCACGCAAAAATCATTCATCTGGCGTCTAAGCGACATTTCAAGGTAAAAGCGACGAGAGTCGATCTGAAACGGATGTCAGCCGAGATAACTATAGCTGCCTAACTTTAATGTGCTTTATGAGCAGTTCGAAACTTCCAGATGGCCTTTAAAATTGATATCATTGTAGCATGTTTTCTACATGTGTAGCACTGCAAGCTTACTAAGAAAGAGAATATATTTAAAAAAAAAAGTCGCAAAATAGGGGAACTCTATTTCACAGTGCTACCTGCCTCTCCCTCACTAACAAAGCGTCTGCGCTGCGCCCGTGCGTGTTCGGGTCTTTAAATTCTCCCGGATGTACCATCTCACTGTTCCGCGGGGGTGCTCAAAGATGTGTAACTGCCGTTAAATACACAAATGCGATTTTAATATACGCACATTTGAGTAAACAAACATGAGGTATTGTCCAGTATCATCAACGTTGCACAGGAACGAAAGCTTTAGAGACTCAAGTGTTGGTTTTTACCGTGTTCTTGTTACATTGAGCTCAATCTGATTGGACACCGTGAAGAAAGTGTCCACATGGAAAGGAAATAACCACACACCATTGCCTTGTACGATTGTCGACGTTGTGTAATATGATTTTATTACACGTTCCAAAATATTTCCAAAGGTATTTGGGTTGCATAATCACCTCAGTAATCCAATAGACTGTTGACAGTTAGTTACAAGGCCTTGTTTTTACAGTTTTGCTGTATTCTAATGGCGGGGTCCTGTATATCACCAGTGAAGTGCAGTTAACCTTGTGTTGGTGTTATTATCAAGGAAATCTAACAAGTTTTTAAAGGCCATCATGGCCATGTAGATAAGTGCAAAACTTGCTTCCTCTCATTTAGTGTTGTGCTTTGCGAATTCAAGTGTGAAACCATGACGGATTTACCAGCTAGATTGAGGATTGTCATGCATTGTCTACACACACACACACACCCAACACACACCCACACACACACACAAAAGAGAGCTAATAAGCAACTAGTTAATAGTGATAATTGGACCTTAAAATAAAGTGTTACTGACTTTTGTACCAAATTGAGTTCTCTTTTGCCTTTTATTGGGCTTGAAAAGACAAATTCATACAATTATTATTTATTTTATTTATTTTTATTTTATTTTTTTGTAATAGAACTTCAGTTCAGTTCACTGTTACATCATTGTTCATTGTTTCTCTGTGACCAAATCACATACAAATAATACTTTTTTAAATGAGTCTGGACATATGAGCACTTCTTCTTTCCTTCTTTTTATGGAATTGCAATACAGAAACATTGGGGGCCAACCAAAACTCTTAACTCAGTAACCACTTTTAGATTAGGTAACACTTTATTTCACTATTAACTAGTTGCTTATTATCGTGCATATTACTATTGGCTGTTTATTAGTATTTATAAAGCACATATTAATGCCTTATTCTGCATGACCGTATTCTGGATCCCTTAACCCTACTCTATACAAAACATAACTACTACAATAACTACCTTACTTGCTATCAATAAGCAGCAAATAAAGAGTTTGTTGAGGAAAAACTCTTAGTTAATAGTGATAGTCCATAATTTAAAGTGTCACCTTCTAACTCAAGAGTTAATGTCTTATTTCTAGGTTTACATCCAACACTTTAAACTGTAGTTTAACATGAATTATTACATTTATGCAAAGTTAATAGACTCTCTTGTCATTTATTTATGTTCTCCATTTGAAAATATTCGACTTTGTCAGTTTATTTAACCTGTTGTTAACATTATTGTTTCTGCTGCATGTTTTTATTGTTGTGATAGGAAGATGAAATTAAACAAAAACAGAAGTAAAATATGAAATAAATATCAGTTCCTTATATCAGTTATTGGACAGATAAATATACAAATAATCTTGCACCTGTGTTGATTATAAAAAAATCTATATCGGTCTAAAATCTAAATCTCTGTTATAATACTAAGTTACTTGGATCAAAACCAAAGAAACAACAACTTTTTGTCATGGGGTCAGTGAAAACTTTGGCAGGGCAAGAAAAAACAGGTCAAGCCAGTAGACAAGAGTTGAGACCTATACACAACTTTTTATGATTTTCACTCTTTTTAACAGTTAACCTATAATAGTCCTGGCAGGGCAACAAATTAAATTTGCAGCTCCAGAGGTACTGATCATTTTTTAACAAATTGCTTGAGCTGAAACCACCATGTGACTGATAACTCTGGAGCTGCAGCAAAGCGACATTTTATTTTATTTTATTTCATTTAATTTCAGGCACTCTGACAGGTTATTCAATATGTCACTGTCAACTTGTTACACTTCTTTCTTTTCAGTTACTCTGAATAGGCATGCTGGAAAAAAAATCAAGGATTCAATTTCTCTTTGTTCTGGAGTGCATCTTCCTTTCTGTCTTTTTTACCGTCTCTAAATACTTGCTTCTTTCTTTCTTTCTTTCTTCTTGCTTGGTCATGGTCAGGATAATAATGCTTAAGTTGTTGATATTTTAATAGTTCATATTTATTAATGATAACCTGATGACGATTTATAATAAAGATATTTTAAAGTTTTTTATGTTTATTTTATTTTTTTACTTTACTCAGTAGCCGTCGCACTATGTGTTGAGAAAATACAACTACTGTTAGTTCACTCTTTTATGTAGTTTATTTGTGACCTAGTCATTTTCTTGTTTCTCCTCCTTCTCCTTTTGTATTTATGTGTCCCTTTTCACCTTGCTTTGCCCTTGGTTTGTTTTTGTCATACGCTTTATTGTGCGGCGGCGCGCACACACTCACACTCAACACTGCGCACACACACACACACCACACAAAACACCTACACCTACACACAGCTTACTGGGTTTTTGGGTTAGGCACTTCCATGAGTTGAGTTCTCTTTAATTGTTCTCTTTTAAGAGAGGGCAGACATTAATTAGTGTGATTCCTGGGGGTGATACCACATATGAGAGTGTTGAAAAATCTTTTAGCAATCATGTATTTTACAAAATGAATAGCAACATAAATGCAAGCACACAGACAGTCACCACCCCTTCCCCAAAACAAATAGATCTCTCAGAGGAGTAATGAGGGCCGTGTCTTAATTTTTCATTCTTTTGTCTTTGCTATACAGAACATGCTTTTGATATTTTAGAAGGCATTTGAGAAACTCCTCCTTAAAATAGTGTTTTATTGATACAACTTGAAACATGGTAACATTCTCTGTTGCATACCTTTTTGTATCTGAAAACAAATGTGCACAGGCAAAGTATTTTTCTGTAAACTCCTTTCAGACTGACCACTGCTTGTGGTCATGTCTGTGTGCACTTCTATCTGTCTAACATAGAACACTTGAAACAATGAAAAAGTCTTAAAAAAAAAAGTTAATAATTTACTGGCTGCAGATTGGCAGCTTGTCAGAATGACGTGTGAGTTTGAGTGGGTGGTGGTATTATTGTTTTGCATGTGTGTGTGTGGCGGGCATGTGGTGTGTGTTCTATTATATATGGGACTCTGCATGACCTCTGGTAAATTTGAGGGGTTTTTGGATGGGTTATTGTGCAATAAGAACATATGGCCTGGCAGCTGTTAAGGCAAGGATTTGGGCAAGAGGGGGTGCATATAGAGAGCCCTGTCTATGTAGTGGTTTTACTATAGCTGCACTGTAACAAATAAATCATAAAAGGAACACCAAATAAATAATAAAAAAAATCACAGTTTAGTTGTTTTAGCTATTTAATTTTTTTAAGTTGACCTTGCAGTTTCTGAATTTGTTCATTCAATTTAGCATTTAAAATTTTCGCTGTTTCAACTAGTTTGTAAGTTGACCGAACTAGACTATTTGCCCCCTCAACTTAAAAAATAGGCAAAAAAAGAGTGCAAACACTGAATCACTCTTTCACAATCGTGGTGTTATCATCCTGGAATATGGAATATGTAGGTTAGATTAAAAGCTACTCACTACATTAGTTATGAACCACAAAACCAGTCATAAGGGTCTATTTTTCGAAATTGAGAATTAACTCACTCAAAGCTGAATAATAAGCAATCCATTGTGTATGGTTTGTTAGGATAGGACACTATTTTGGCTAAAAATTCTGGAATCTGAGGGTGACAAAAAATCTAAATATTGAGAAAATCCCCTTTAAAGTTAAGTTTATAGCAATGCATATTACTAATCAGAAATTAAGTTTTTATATATTTACGGTTGGAAATTTACAAAATATATCTTCATGGAACATGATCTTAATTTAATATCCTAATGATTTTTGGCATTAAAAATAATCTATAATTGTGACCCATACAATGTATCTTTGGCTATTGCTACAAATATACCCCCGCGACTTAAGACTGGTTTTGTGGTCCAGGGTCTCATATATGATGTCTTGTTTTCACCGTTATATTCTGTCGGGATTATAATAATGTCGCAAATTTATAATGCTTTAAATATAGTCCTATAGCATTAATCTCACAACATTATATCCCGCATTCAATATTATAACGATTATTGACAGATTCAAATGAAACTAACGCATCATTTATTTCCAAGACCACATACAACATACATTAACTGCAGTCTTTGCATTAATCTAGAGCAGTGCTTCTGAACTGGTTGGCCTGGACCCACATTTCCCATGTCATCAGCCGCGACCCACCTTTATGATAAAATAAGAGGCGGACAAAGTACTCAACTCCATTACTTGAGTGAAAGTACAGATACTGCTGGTCAAATATTACTCCATTACAAGTAAAAGTTGTAAAGACAGATTTTTACTTAAGTAAAAGTACAGAAGTACTTGCTTTTAAAAGTACTTAATACCAAAAGTAAATTTCCTTTTTTTATGTCAATGCACTGTTTTATTGATGTACATAGTAGTACGTACAATATTTCTGAAGCAACTTAGAATACATTACACCTGCTGAATACACTGACTAGCTTGTAGTATATTTGGAATAAAGAGCTTTTAGAATGTTAAAAACCTATGGGGAAAACAACAAAACAAAACAAAATTATTTAACACCCCTACTGACCCCCACAAAAGCAGGATGGTAGTGATCTCACACAGTTCTGACAGTGTGTGCACACATCTATGTGTAGTCATTCATCCACATTTGAACAGAGTGGACAGTGAAATCCTGTAAATACAGAGTGATAAGGAAGAAACAAAATCAAACATGCTTTAAAACTCAGCAACACTACTGTAGCTGTTTAATTTTACAACAGCAACACTGCTTTACCAAAAAAGCAAAACAGCAAGACTTATTTGACATCAAAACAAACATTTTAAATGCTGTCTAATCGCTCTCGGTACTTTGATGTCACACACAGAATAGTCTGTGCAATGCTGCTTCAAGTCCAACACCTTTTGTGTTTTATTAGGAGACGCACAACAGTTCTTCTTTGGCTTTATAGGTAATATTTTCACTTACACAATTTAGCAAAATCAGACAATATTGTGTCTAATATATACCACAATATTAACTTCTTATTATTGAATTGTTGTAAATAAATATCACATTTGCACCTGGTCAGTGTTCAACAAATGCTGGGAAATCACTTCACGCAACCCTAGAAGAGTGATTACTGATAAACTGTCCTGAAACTCACCCCCTGACTGTCAAGCTGCTATGACTTGTGCTCCTTCGAGGACCTTGATAGAAATGTAGTGGAGTGAAAAGTACCATTTTGTCTTTCAAATGTAAGTTAAAGTCATAAGTTCCCGAAAAAATAATACTCAAATAAATACGATACTCAACAGTGTACTTAGTAAATACTCAAGTAAATGACTTAGTTCTGTCCGCCTCGGATTATATATATATAAATATATAATTTGTTTTAAAAAATATAATACCTTCATGCAAATCCTTCCCAGCCTACACCCAAAGTACCAGTTACGTGGTTTATTGGTACTTTACTTTTATTTGCACACGGTGCTGCTGCGTATTTTTCTATTTTGTGCTTTATGAAATGATACCAGCGTGCCGCCACACATTGCCCATGCATTTAAGAGTGCATGCTACAGCCCATTATAACGTCTGACGGACAGATATTATTTTTCTGACGGTGAGAGACTTTTTATTTCCATAAATGTTAACAAAAATAACAGAAATAAGTAGACTGACATTAAGCAGCACAGTTGCGAAAAGCACTGAATTTTTTTTCACATGGCGTGTGGGCACTGACACGGTAAATGATACCTACATCAAGTAGGGGCTCAACATTTAGAATAAGTCTTAAAATGTACTCTTAAGAACACTTTGTAGGTCTCACCAATAAATCATCAAGCATTCAAAACACTTTCCATGATATTTAATTTGGGAACTATCTTGTAGGCTCAGCATCACTTTTAGCCTACCGGAAATACGTTTACCCATCATGGGTCTGAATGCCTGTGGGTTGAATGGGTCATCATTCATAACAATAAGCTGATCAAGAGCATTGGCGCTGGGCCAGCCTGATCAGCGCAGGACATCAAAGTACCGCGAGAAGTGATTCAAAGCTTAGAGTCGTCGTGCTCGACCGTCCTCTTGCGGTACTTTGATGCCATACGCCAATTGGTCGGCGCAGACGCCGATGCATCTCGAACCAGCCTATATCACTTTCTCACATCACTTATCGCGAGAACTCGTGAGACCGTTGCAGACTGAAGACGCTGGTCAGCCATCTTCGCGATCTTCTCCACAAAGTTGGGAAACTTTCTCAGTCAGCAAATTTAGTAAGTAAATTTTTTTTATTTATTGGTTTAATATGTGTAAAATTATGTTGTCTAAGAAGAGTATATTTTAATGCGTCGTATTTTCTAGATATATGTATGCCAGTGTTGGTTTCGCGGCACTCTGAAGCCTCAAAATACATGCAATTCCACAGTATTTTTCACATAAATACCTATGCGGTATTGAATAATGAATAAACAAGATGACAACTCAAACTGTCTCCTTGAGCACCTCCCTCAAAGTTCGTTTGGAGCATGTACATATGACATTAGCTATGTTTCCATCCACCTACTTTTATGAAAATTTTGGAATATTGCATAAAAAAATTCTGGATGGAAATACCAAATGCGCAAATAAGCACCTTAGCTGCTAAACAAGAGACCAGGGAGATGCCAAAAGACCACTAAACCTGCTCCCTTAACCTGTACATGCTACTATATGGATCCATCCATAATAACTAAACCACTGACCAGCGCATAATCTAAAACACCTTCAGCCTACATTCTTATAAAATCACCCAGACACTGACGCTTTGACTCTAAGTACCGGCAACATGTCAGAAGTGCACGAAAAAGTGCCAGTACGCTAAAGACTAAATGATAACCCTCTTACTGCGTACCGGCCCACTTCAAGCACTGGGCACAAGTAATTTATTATTATGTATGAAAATGATTATATTCAGTGGCTTCTCCTAGTTTTCTTAGTGATATTTAGTACCAGTGTATCAGGAAGTGAAGATTTTGTCCTCTTTGACTCATTGGATTGAAAGTGTGCTTAATTTGCATATGTTTTATGCAATATTCCAATTTTGCACATAAGTTAAATTCGTATCTTTGGATGGAAACATAGCTGTTGCTGACATAACCTTTGTTCAGATGGTACAAACTCTTCTTTCAGTTTTCTGAAGTAGTTTTCATGTTACTCAACACTAATTTCATGTGTTAAGTAATTTAAAAGTCTGGATTGTAATTGGTAATTGAAACGTAAACTTGTCATGACATTTGACTTTCTCTGTAAAGATATATTTAAATATTTATTTTAACGTTTAAATGTTTTAACGTGTTTCTATATTTTTCATGTTTATGATATTTTGAAACGACTGAAGATCAGCGCAGAATTCAAAGATCTTGTGGATGTACCTCAGCAAGTCCTTTTGCAGTTGTATCCAACAAAGTGCTATGCAGACATAAAGGGAATGACTGTCACATTTTAGAGCTTGGACAAAGATGTAAGTCAATTTGTTTACTTTATAAGTGCATATATTTATTGGAGTCTTTAAGCTTTAAGATTGTAAGGCACATTTTAATGCTTCCCTTTGTTTTTATTAAAGCACACAGGTTCTGAGCAAGAATTCATCAAGGACATGACTGTTGGAATTATAGTTGATGGTTACCAAATTTAGCAACATCAATCTGCAGTTCAGCAGTATTCTTTTCACATTCATTGACACTTTATATATATAATATAGATATATATAGATAATATAATATACTTTTTTTTTTTTTTTAAAACATGAATGTTTAAATTATGGTTTATTTGTGCTCTCTGTTATGCCAGGATAATTAGTTAACAAAAAAGCTTTTGCCATGTGAACTTGTGTTGAAGTTTATTTAACTCTATTTACTGTCAACTTTTAGGTAACTGTTATAACAAACTATATGTATTTGAGTGAACTTAAATTTTAAAGGGGTGATATGTTGCGATTTCAAATTTTCCTTTCTCTTTGGGGTGTTACAAGCTCTTGGTGCATAAAAAAGAGCTGTAAAGTTGCAAAGACTAAAGTCTTAAACCCAAAAAGATATTCTTTATAAAAGTTAAGAGTCAACCACTCCTACCTAAAACGCTCGTTCTAACACGCCCCCACATTTCTACGTCACGATGTGGGAAGATTTTGCATAACGCCACCCAAATGTTCAAAAAGGCGTAACTTTTATTCTCCCTGTATTATTGTTGCTGCCGCCATGTCGTGAAGCCGCTGTTGTGTTTCGTTGTGAAAGCGAAACTACTTTGTTTGGCCTTCCAAAAGAGGACGATATCCGCTTCGTCATGCATGGATCTGATCCGTGCTGGTCGCTGAGGGAAATACATCAACTTCGCGTTGTGGATTGCCGGATCGGCTTTCACCAGGGACGAAGCGTAGTCCAGCCCGGGGTCATCACATGTGGTTACCGCCACGCCGTTCTCAAGCCCACCGACCTCCGCTCACTCAAGCCGGCCTCCACTCACTCAAGCCCGCCATGTGTGACCGCTGTGTGTTTCGTTTTGAAAGCGAAACTATTTTTTTTGGCCTTCCAAAAATGGACACGACCTGAAATCAGTGGTTAAGTTGTATTTACAACAGTGTTCCAGAACAGTTCAACCCAAATATTCCGATGTTTCCAGCGCATTTTATGGAGGACTGTTACCTGACCCTGGGAGAGTAGACTACAATGCCAGAATGTTCTGACTCACAGACTGCAAGTAAGTTTTCATATTTAAAGAATTTACCACTGACGATTCAAATGCGATTTTTGAGCAGTGTAGAGTAGCGCTTGTTTTTTGTCATTTCTCCGATTACAAATGCAGACATTGTTTTATGTTTATGTGGCGCGATGCAATGCGTAAAAAGACAAGTGTAAGTCATTATAATCAGTAATTGTGTCGCCACTGGATGCAACAAATGCCTCGTTTATAATGGGTTTTTTAATGTTTTTGTCTCGTCGCTCCGGCCAGGACAAGGCATCACAATATGGCAAGGGGCGTAACATTTTCGTCACAGGCTTGAGGTATTCGGCCAATTACAACGCACTGGATAGCTGGCCAGTGCACACATCAGAGCACACCTCGCTTTTCAGACCCGATGAGCTTTGTAAAAATCGACGCGTTTCATAAAGGCAGGGCATAGAGTAGAAACAATGTACAGTATGTGGAAAAATGTGTTTTTTGAACCTTAAACCACAAAAACACATTTCATTACACCAAACACAAAATAATGTTATTTTTAGCAAAATCATATGACCCCTTTAAAGTTTACTTAATCCTTTTGATTGCTTGCATAAGTTGATACAATATTTAACAACAAAACATCGTTAAAAATCATCTTTAATTCTTAGAACAAAATATTAGTTGAAAGAACAAAATCACTATCTTTGTAATAACTGAAATTCTTAGTTTCAAAGAACTCAAAATTTTAAGA